>JAJONR010000645.1:0-162977 GCA_029582245.1 Solanum etuberosum | reverse complement strand
TTACTCACCGGTGTATCGGTACCTAAAACCACGATGTCAGCGAACCACTCAACGGCAGTAAAGTACACTTAGAATACTAGATTTAGTATAGTAGTAGAAGAAGTCAAGAAAATTTTCGTTTTTAAAATGAGAGGAAATCCCTCAATTTATAGAAAGCAAAGGGTAGTGTGAAAAGGTTTTTATTGTGCCTTACCGGAAAGGTCACAACCCTTTGGAAAAGTCACAATCTTTCGGAAAGGTCACAACCTTTCATAAAAATCACAACTTTTCATAAAAGTCACAACTCTTCATAAAAGTCGCAACTTTTCATAAAAGTCACAACTCCTAATAAAAGTCGCAACTCTTCATTTTCCATTCACACCATTTAAAACCCAACATATATATCATATATTGACATAGTATTATAGAGGACTGGTCATTCCTTCAAAAAAAAAAATACTCCTCAGTCATCTATGTTATCTACATGGTATATATTATATATTGTCATGGTTTCATATAGGACTGATTCAATCTTTTAAATAAAACACTCATTTGTCCTTTATGATACCATGTACCCAGATGATATATATCATATACTATATGGTATTATAAGGGATTGATTCATTTCTTCGCGAAAGAGTTTAGTCCGCTGAATTTATAGTATATCCATAAGAAACTTAATCTTCTCCAAGTACATAAGGTGCATATGAGTATTTTCTCCTAAGATAAAATGAATAAACCACACTGGTGTAGCGGTACTTCAAAATTCAGTGTACAACAAATATAAATAGCAATCAAATCATACTTAAAACTTACTTTGCAAGTGAACATTACATTAAAAAAAGAAATGGAGTAATTCAAAATTTCTTATAGGTGAAAATCTAAGAAAGTGGACATATATATTTATAGCCAATAAATAATGTGAACAAGTGTCATTGTTCCTTTTTGAAAAAATTACACCTTATTCAATATAAAAATGTGTTATGCAAATTACATCCTTTCTCCTTATGTCTTTTGAAAAAATACTTATTTATTTCTCATCCAGACCTCTTTAAAAAAATGCAACAGTTTGTAATAGGGGTGTCATATGGGCGGGTTGGGTTGAAATTGAAAATGTTAAAATGGGTTGAAATAGAAATTGGGTTGGGTCATGACCCGTCAAGTTTACTTTGGGATCAAATGGGCTAAAAATTGGGTGGGTCGTGGCCCATCCAATTTTTAGCCCATTTGATCTCAAAGTAAACTTGACGGGTCATGACCCAACCCAATTTCTATTTCAACCCATTTTAACATTTTCAATTTCAACCCAACCCGCCCATATGACACCCCTATTACAAACTGTTTTGGGTCATGACCCGTCAACTTTACTTTGGGATCAAATGGGCTAAAAATTGGGTGGGTCGTGACCCATCCAATTTGACCCGTTTAATCTCAATAATTTTAACATATTGTTATTTAACTTTTATAACCTTAATTTGAATTTCTACTCAAGAAAATTTAAAAAGAAAAGTTATAAATTGATAGATAAATCCTGAAAGATATAAAATAGATAGTAATCCATACTTTCAATATCGGAACATACATTACATCAATGTAAATAAAGAGTCTTAAAACGGGTTGAAATTGGAGATTAAATTGAGCTAAATTGAAGATTCCCTTAAAATGGGTTAAGGTTTGAATGGATTGAGATTGAACTCAATTCAAACTATCTTCAGCCCAACCCTTAAAATTCTTGACGGATTGGATGGATTACTTATATTTGGACTCATTTTTGACACCCCTAGTTTGTAATCTTTTGAATATTTTTTTAAAAAAAAAACAAAGTTTAGTTTTCAGGTTATGATTTTAGTTTAAAGGATACTTAGGGCTATTTACGCAGAAACAAAGTATTTAGTTTATTTTCCACTATGATTTATTTTTTAGCAGGACCAATTGAAACTAGGTTTATTTAGATCACATTGCATACAATTTTTTGTTAAAAGGTTGATCCAAATTATAATTTTTCTAGTTTAATGATTGGCTAAACTAGAAATAAAAAATTTGTGCTATTATAAATATTAGGTTATGGATTATGTGTGGTTTTCAAATTCTAATAGTTTCTATTATATAATAAAATAAATTGGGATCCTAGATAAAAGACGTCAAATGAGACATAGGGTTTTCTTTATGATATTTCGTTGTTGGAAAGAAGAGGCTCACATCTTAATTTGGAAATTGATAACCACAAGATTGAGAATCACTATGACACTCATGGATTCAGGTACGCTTTCGCCTCTCGTATTATTTTTTGATGATTTAACATGATATATTTTGTGAAAGACGATGGTCTTCGTCTCTTAAATTTTGGTCTTAACATAAGACCCTTACCATATCCCTGTATGTAGAATCGAACCAAAAATTAAATCAAATTGTAAATCGAGTCAAATCGAGAAAAGAACATGACTAATGATTTGGTTTGACTTGGTTTGGTATTGGAAAAACAAATCAACTATACTTGGGTTGGTTTGATTTAAACTAAGAAAAAATCAACCCGAGACCAAATCAACCCGACATTATATATATAATTTTTAAAATTTATTTTATACATACAAATATTTACTTTGATATAATTTCTAAATATTACTTTTACTTTTTCATAATTTTTATCTTTTAACATATTTTTTCAAGTTTTTTGAGACTTAAAATTTTGAATGGTCGAATAAAGGTTATAGTCCATAGATATTAGTAACTCTAATAAATCTCAATTCAAAAACAAATCAATACTAATGCTAACAAAAAAATATTAATTCAACACTAAGAATGACAATAATGTTGAATATTTGTTCTTTAGTTTTACATTGATTTATGTTAACACAAATATCAAAGGAAGAAGTTACACGTTATGATACACAATTATGTTGTTGTGTTTTAATTATTCACATCTTATGGAATACAAGCAGCCCTATATTTATAGATACAAGCTAAGCTAGAGATAAAATTACATAAGGAGACTTATTGCCTAGTCAATGTCTATAGAGTTCTTGTTAGACTTAGACTCAACTGAAGGTGTCTCAATACTTTCCTCGCAAGCTGATGGTGGCATAGACATGTTCAGCTTGGACCGAACTAACTCAAACCTAGCGGAGGATAGTGGTTTTGTGAGAACGTCAGCTAGCTGATCCTTCGATGATAAGAACTGGACTGTCAGATCCTTAGGAACTACTTTGTTACACACAAAATAAAATCCCACATGTTTGGTGCGTGCATGAAACACCGGGTTGATAAAAAGATAAGCAGCTCCAATGTTATCACACCATAAGAGCGGAGCTTTCAGAGTAGTGTCACCCAATCAAACAAAAGGGACTGAATCCAAGTCAGTTCAGCAGCTGCATCAGCGAGGGCCTTATACTCAGACTCAGTAGACGATCTAGAAATAGTGCATTGCTTTTTGGAGGACCAAGAAACGAGAGAGTCTCCCATGAAAAAGGGATAACCACATGTGAATTTTCTATCATCCACAGAACCAACCCAATTCGAGCCGGTGAAGGCTTGAAGCAAAAAATGTGAGGAGCAAGGGATGTGGAGATGAAGTTGTTGAGTGTGCTTTAAGTACCGAAGTATCCATTTCACTGTTGTCCATTCACCGTAGGATTATACATATATTAACAAGATTTATTAACCACAAATGCGAGGTCCGGTCGGATAAGTGTAACATATTGCAATGCCCCAACAATTTTTCAGTACAAAGTTGCATCATGGAATGGAGAACTATTGTTGGGTATATAGTAAGAATTAATGGAAAATGGAGGGAAGATGAAAAGAGGAATTTGAAAGGTTCTCTTATGCTTTAGTAAAAGGCATTTCTCCTTCATTGGTGGTGGAAAGAAAAGTTAAAGTGTTTAAATAGAGAAACACTTCTACTAGTTGTTAAAAGGGTTGGAAAGAGGGACCCACTCGCGCCTTCGGCTTTGGCTTTGGCTTTAGAAAATGATCGATCGAGAGATTATTTTTTGGACAAAGTTTCTTTTAATTATTTAATTAAATAAATTAAATTAAATGGCCAAAATATTTTAATTATTTAAATAATTAGCCGAAACAACCCGAACCAACTCGGATCCGCGCGACCCGTGTTGAAAATGTCTTTCCCATTTTATTTGAATTTCCCACCGTTGGAGATGACTCAACTGAAAGGTTGTAACTTTCAGGAATAGTCATGACCGTTTGAAAGGTTGCAAACATTCATGAATGGTCGTGTGGTTTCTGAATGGTTGCAACCTTTCGGAACCAGTGTTTCTTGGCAATAAATACCTGTGAATCCTCAGACGTTTCACTTGTGAAATTTCAGAACATCTTCTTCTTCTTTTGCACAAATTCATTATTCGTGTACTTTACTGTCGTTGAGTGGCTCACTGACACTATTGTATTGGGTATCAATACAGTGGTGAATAGAATCGTTCTATCCTAGGGGATATATTCCAATTCAAACCTCAGATACTAGAGGGGAATAATTTCCTTAAGGGGACACTACGCATTCAGTGGCTCGATTTTTTCCCTTTTTGTTTCATACGATTGTTATAGATTCTAGTATGTTTTACAGTCATTAGTTTCTGTTAATTAATTTATGTTCTTCACTACGTGATTTAAACTTTCTAATTTTCATACGATTGTTACAGATTCTAGTATGTTTTACAGTCATTAGTTTCTGTTAATTAATTTATGTTCTTCACTACGTGATTTAAACTTTGAAATTTACTATATTGCAAAGTTTTGTTATCAGTAGTCTTGATTTAAAATGCAGATTGCCTAACAATCTTAAGGAAATTATTATTTTATTTGTTAATCTTTATTTGTGGGTGGAGACAAAGACCTTCGTGGTATTTACTCCAATTAAGTTTGCAATTTAATTTATTGCTTACTGAATCAGTTGTATTAATTTTTGTTTATCAGAAATGGTAATTGATAGTGCTACGACTTTGGTGGCTATTGTTGCACCAACCTGAACTGATGTACCACCAGCATAGAAACCGAAAAAATTCTCTGGTGTGAATTTCAAAGGATGGAAGCAATCCATATTTTTCTGGGTTACCACTCTTGGTTTGCAGAAATTTACCAATGAAGAAACTCTAGAGAAAAATTCATGTTTATTGAAGCATGGAAACATGCAAACTTCCTTACAGCTACATTTTAAGTGCTTTAGAGGATGACTTATATAATGTTTTCAACGCATTGACAACTTCAAAAAAATTGTGGAATGCACTTGAGAAAAAATATAAGACAGAAGATGCATGCTTGAAGAAGTTTGTGGTCGCAAAGTTTTTAGACTATAAGATGACAGATAGCAAAACTGTTGGATCACAAGCGCAAGAGCTTCAACTTATTTTCCATGATCTGATTGCTGAGGACATGGTAGTTAATGAAGCTTTTCAAGTGGCTGCAATGATTGAAAAGTTACCTCCTTCGTGAAACAACTTCAAAAATTATTTAAAGCACAAACGCAAGGAAATGAAGCTTGAAGATCTTGTGATTCGGCTCAAGATTGAGGAAGATAACAAGACCACCGAAAAGAAATCTCGTGGGAGCTCGACAATCATGGGAGTTAATATTGTTGATGAGGCTCCCACCAAAGTCAAAAAAAGAAAGAAGTCCAACAGACAAAAGTCAGAGCAGGCCAAGAAGAAATTCAAGGGCAACTGTTACAATTATGGTAAGACTGGTCATAAGTCTTCTGATTGTCGTGCTCCAAGAAAGGACAAGGACAAAGACAAAAGTCAAGCGAACATAGTGGAGAAGATGGAAGACGTAGATGACCTCTGTGCAATGATCTCGGAGTGCAACTTAGTTGGAAATTTCAAGGAGTGGTTGCTCGACTCAAGTGCCACTTGACATGTTTACTCTACAAGAGAAGCTTTTGCAACGTATACTCTTGCTGAGTTCGATGAAGATCTATTCATATGGGGAACACAGCAACAACGAGGATTGCAGGAACTAGGAAAGTAATGTTGAAAATGACATCCAGCAAGGTGTAGACTATGAACAACATTCTACATGTTCCTACCATTAGGAAAAATCTAGTTTTTGTTGCACTGCTCATTAAAAATGGATTTTAGTGTGTCCTAGTTAGTGACAAAGCTTTAATAAGTAAGAATGAGATGTTCTTAGGAAAGAGCTACCTCACTGAGGGCCTTTTAAAATTGAATGTAATTTTTGTTGACAGTATTAATAAGAATTTTGCTTCTATTTACTTATTGGAGTCAAATGATTTATGGCATACCCATTTGGGACATGTCAATTACAAAACCTTGCGGAAATTGATTACTCTAGAAGTATTGCCTGACTTCCAGTGTGATAAATCGAAATGTGAAATTTGTGTTGAATCTAAGTTTATTAAACATCCTTATAAGTCTGTTGACAGGAATTTAAATCATCTAGACTTAATTCACACAGATATATGTGATATGAAATCAATACCATCTCGCGGTGGGAAAAGTATTTTATAACTTTTATTGACGATTGCACTCGATATTGTTATGTATATTTGTTTAGTAGTAAGGATGAAGCAATTGATGCATTTAAGCGATACACGAATGAAGTGGAGAACCAATTAAATCAAAAGATAAAAATGATTCGGAGTGATAGGGGTGGAGAATACAAATCTCCTTTTGCAAAGATATGTTTGGAATATGGTATTATTCATCACACTACTGTACCCTACACACCACAATCAAATGGGATGGTGGAATGGAAGAACAGAACATTAAAGGAAATGATGAATGCCTTCTGGTTCATCACAAAGCCTGCGGCGGGAAGTTATCCTTACGGCTAACCAAATACTCAATAGGATACCCCATAGAAAAATGAAATTTATTCCATATGAGTTATGGAAATAAAGAAAACCCAACTTGAAATATTTCAAAGTGTGGGGGTGTTTAGCCAAGGTACAGGTTCCTTTACCCAAGAGGGTTAAAATTAGACCTAAAATAGTGGATTGTGTATATATTAGATATGATGTGAACAGTAAGGCCTGTCGGTTTTTGGTTCACAAATCTGATAATCCTGAAATTCATGTTAATACGGTAATTGAGTCAGATAATGTTGACTTATTTGAACACATTTATCCGTACAAAATTGAAGGTGAGTTGACAAGTGAAAGATCTAAACGACCACGGGGAGAATCATTGAAAAATACACCACCTAACGAGGATCCTAGGCATAGTAATCGTCAATGGAAATCAACTTCTTTCGGACGAAATTTTGTGACATTCTTGCTTGAAAATAAGCTTCAAATATTTAAAGCAGCGATGTCTTCTTCTGAGTCAAATTTTTGGAAAGAAGCAGTTAATAGTGAGGTTGAATCAATTTTGAATAACCATACTTGGGAATTTATTGATCTTCCTCCAGAAAATAAACCTTTAGGATCAAAATGGATGTTTAAAAGGAAAATGAAAGTTGATGGGACTATTGACAAATATAAGGCTAGACTTGTAGTCAAATGATACTGACAAAAGGAAGGTCTGGATTACTTTGATACAACTTACCAGTAATGAGGATAACATCTATTAGGATGTTAATAGCACTAGCGGTTGTGCATGATCTTGAAATCCATCAAATGGATGTTTAGACGGCCTTCTTAAATGGAGAGGTGGGGGAAGAAATTTAAATGGAACAAACTGAGGGGTTTGTAGTTCCTGGTAAAGAAGAGAAAGTGTGCAGACTTGTTAAGTTACTTTACGAGCTCAAACAAGCACCCAAACAATGGCATGCTAAATTTGACCAAACAATGTTGGCAAATGGATTCAAGATTAACGAGTGTGATAAATGTGTCTACATTAAAAACATTCGAAATCATGAAGTCATTGTTAGTTTGCATGTTGATGACATGTTAATAATGAGTAAAGATATTGACGATATAAATGCTACTAAGCGCATGTTGTCCAGAAAGTTTGATATGAAGGACTTGGGAGTTGCTGATTTGATCTATGGATTAGGATTCTCAAAACTCCTCAAGGACTAGCATTATCGCGCTCTCATTATACTGAAAGAGTATTGGACAAGTTCAAGTACTTGAATTTCAACGATGTCAAAACTCCAATTGATATAACCTTTACATTTCAAAAGAATAAACGTGAAAGTGACTCTCAATTGGACTATGCCAGAGTGTTGGAAAGTTTGATGTATATTATGAATTGTACGTGATTAGATATAGCATGTGCTATTAGCAATCTGAGTCGGTTCACTAGTAATCCTAATCAAACTCACTGGATGGCAATGAAACGTGTGTTGGGGTATCTGAAATATACACAACATTATGTGTTGCATTATAATAAATATATTGTCGTGATTGAAGGATATAGTAATGCAAATTGGATCACCCGGTCAAATGAAGTAAAATCCATAAGTGGTTATGTGTTTACACTTGGTGGAGGAGCAGTCTCATTAAAAACTTCCAAACAGACATGTATAGCTCGCTCTACAATGGAATCTGAATTTACTGCCTTAGATAAGGCTGGTTAAGAAGTTGAATGGCTCCAGAATTTCTTAGAGGACATTCCATTCTGGCCCAAACTTGTGGGACCTATATGCATACATTGTGATAGTCAAGCAGCAATAGGTAGGTTAGAGAGCGTCATGTACAACGGAAAATCTCATCATATACGACGGAGATATAATAACGTAAGACAACTGCTCTCTAGTGGGATTTTTACAATTGATTCTGTAAAGTCAAGAGATAATGTGTCAGCTTAGGACAAGTCATCTTGGCGATAACTCTAGCAGACTAGAAATCGCAAGAGCTAGGTTCAAGGAGAAAACAAAGTTGTGAATGACGATTCGTCATTGTCAATCAACTCAATCCATTCTCATGATGAAGACAATGTTCAGGAACAAGGTTTAAACAGTAAGGCTTGTTAACGAGTTAATAAAGCTTAAGTTTTTAATGATTTGTTAAGTTTGGAAGATTTGACCAAATAGTGTATCTACGTGATGACACAGTTAGAAATCACCTATGTGAGTGTGAAGTGTAAGCCGCTTCAAAGAAAATTACTGTAAAAAGCCTATTCTCTATACACTCATGAAACCAGGAGGTGTTCATGGCTGAAACGAACACAACCGTAAGAACCATAAATGGTAAAGGGTTGATTGTGTGACACATGGTTGTCTAGGTATACACCAAAGCTTGACGGTTAAAAGATATCACATCTACTGATTGACCGAGTATATCCGACATATGTTCACTATGGAAAATTCAACGGGAAACCTACTTATTTAGATGCAATTGATCCTTGCTTGTAAAGTACACACTCGTCTGTGCATTCCTTTATGTTATAACCATTCCCCATTCATGTGGGGGATTGTTTGGTATATAGTAAGAATTAGTGGAAAATAGAGGAAAGATGAAAAGAGGAATTTGAAAGGTTCTCTTATGCTTTAGTAAAAGGCATTTATCCCTCATTGATGGTGGAAAGAAAATTTAAAGTGTTTAAATAGAGAAACAATTCTACTAGTTGTTAAAAAGGTAGGAAAGAGGGACCCATTCGCGTCGTCGTCGTTGTCGCTCGCTCGGCTCAGCTTCGGCTTTTGCTTTGAAAAATGATCGAGAGATTATATTTTGGACAAAGTTTATTTTAATTATTTATTTAATTAATTAAATTAAATTAAATGGCCAAAATGTCTTAATTATTTAAATAATTACCCGAAACGACCCGACCATACTTGGATCCGTGCGACCCGTGTTTAAAATGCCTTTCCCATTTTATTTGAATTTCCCACCGGTTCAGATGACTGTTCTAAAAGGTTGTAACTTTCCGGAACAACCATGACCGTTTGAAAGGTTGCAACCTTTCGAAACTAGTGTTTGTTAGCTATAAATACATGTGAATCCTAGACTTTTCACTTATAAAGTTTCTGAACTTCTTCTTCTTCTTCTGCATAAATTCATTATTCGTGTACTTTACTGTCGTTGAGTGGCTCGCTGACACCATTATTTTGTGTATCAATAAACTGGTGAATAGAATCGTTCTATCCTGGAAGGATATATTTCAATTCAAACCTCAGATACTAGAGGGGAATAGTTCTTTAAGGGGACACTGTGCATTCAGTGGGCTCGATTACTTTTCCTTTACGTTTCATACGATTGTTACAGGTTCTGGTATGTTTTATAATCATTAGTTTCTGTTAATTAATTTATGTTCTTCACTATGTGATTTAAACTTTGAAATTTATTGTTTCTGCAAAGTTTGGTTATCAGTAGTATTGAATTAAAATATAGATTGCCTAACAACTATCACCATTGAAAATCTTACAGTTGACCACCATGGGATTTAGAGTGGGTTTACAGTTTTGCATATCTTCTTTTCCAAGAAGATTATGAATATATTGATGTTGAGATAGTGAGATGACAGAATCCAAAAAGGACGTATGATTTCCTGTAACAATAATATTATCTACATACACTAAGAGATAAGAAATCAGATTATTTTACGATAGACAAATAGTGATGTGTCATATTTGGATGGCTTGAAGCCAACATCCACCAAAAAATGAAGAAGTCGCATGTACCATGTCCGAGGGGATTTTTTGAGCCCATATAGAGACTGCTTGAGATGACAGACATGGTTGGGATAGAGCAGATGAACAAAACCCGATGGTTGGTCCATAAAGATTTGCTCTTGTAACTCGCCATGAAAAAAGGCATTATGGATATCCAACTACCATAGTGACCATTTGTATGTTGCTGCAATAGATAGGATGATTCTAATAGTGGCTAGCTTCACTACAGGACTGAACGTTTCAGAATAATGATGGCCTTCAAGTTAGTGGAACCCTTTTGCAACAAGACGAGCTTTGTAGCGCTCGATGTCACCTGATGAATTTTCTTGACTCTAAACACCCATTTGCACCCTAACACATTCATGGAGGAATTATATGGAACTAAAGACCATGTATCATTCTGTAGCAATGCATCAATTTATAACGCCATGGTTGCACGCCATTGTGAAAATTTATTAGCCTCAGTAAAGCAAGTGGGTTCAACAATATGAACAATAGAAGGTGGAGAGTCAAGTGTAGTAGTGACTGAATTTGCAGAAGGTGTCATGTGTTGTAGCCTCATCGTGTGAGTATGTTTACGTTGGATTGGGGTTGTAGGTATATTAGAAGGGGAACTAGACGGCTGCAATTGAATAGGAAAGGTTAGTGACGAGATGGAAACGAAGGGTTGTGATGTACTAGTGGCGGGTATTGTTGTTTAGCTGGCAGTAGTGTCTGGTTGAGCGGTGCGAGAAGGTAAAGACGTAGAGGTGGACAAATATGTACCTGGATATGGGATCATTCTCGGCAAGGCAACTTGTGAGCAACATGTACCAACCGGAAAGGAGGCCCATGCGGTGGAACTGGATGGCTAATGTGGAGGAGGGCCGAGAATGGATGTTTCAACGAATGGAAATTTGCTTTAATCAAAGCGCACATGTCGGGCTATATAGAGTCTACCAGTAGAATGATCAATACAACAATAACCGAGATGATTAGAACTATATCCAAGGAATACACATGGTTTACTCCAAAAATAAAATTTGTGTTTGTTATAAGGTCATAAGTATTGAATACACAAGCAGCCAAATTGTAACACCTCAGAAATCTAGTAGACTAAACTAGGGCTAAGTGAAAGGGCTAGAGCCAAGGAAGAGGGCATGAGCCAAGGAAGAGGGCTAGGGCAGCCCACTCTTCCATAGACACAGCCCACCTTCCCGCGACCACCACCACGGCTCGTGGTGTGACTCGTGATAGGCTAGGCACTAGCTACCCAAGGTTGGCCAAAAATATCCCCCTCCACACGAGCCACTTCACGGCTCGTGAATGCTATCACTGGCCGTGGGAAGGCTCGTGGTAGTGACTTAGTTTTAGGGGTTAAGGGGCTAGGTTGCCTAGCTACTGGTCCATCACCACGGAAGGCACCACGGCTCGTGGGGCCTCTCGTGAAGATGCGTAGTCCACTGCCAAGTTGAGGGTTAAATGGTCTTTTCCAATTTTAATTAGAATAAAGCTAGGTCGTTTTGCCTAAGCCTAGGACCCCTATATAAGTGACTTTAACCCTCAAACTCACCCATTCAATAAATTATTTCCAAAACTTCAAAAGAAATCCCAAAGTTCTTCTCTCAAATATTTCTCTCTCTAGAACTTGAAAAAGAAGAAAGAGTTCATGCTAGGATCAAGTACAAGTCTCCAATCCTCAAGCATTTATGGGCTTTGTGATCAAGGTATGATGGCTTTTCATCCATGGAATCCTTTCTTCCATGGAGTCCCTAAGATTCCCCAATTGAAAAAATGAAATTCCCCAATTTGAGTTAGGGTTTTCTTCTAATGTTGTGGGTATTGATGAATGTTGATCCAAATGGTTGGATTAGGATTTCTTATGATTGAATTGATAGGATTACATGTTTTTACGATGAATTTACATGTACCCATGCTTAACCAATATTTCTAGATATAATTGGATTTGATGTCATGAAAGGAGAATTTGTGGGTTTAGATGTATTCTTATAGAATTGATGAGATACATTAGAAGTGCTTGGAAATTGAAGCCTATATGATGATTTATGATTAGAATTAATTTGAGATTGAAGTATATATGATGATGATGATACTATGAATTGCTTTGAGAGTGAAGCATATAGGATGATTATGAGATGTAGTGCTTTGAGAGTAAAGCTTATGATATGAATTGTTGATTATTGATGTAATTGTTGTGGAAGGGATGGTTCCCATATGAATTGCTTAAGTATGAATGTGAAAGGCTTTCTAACATTTAATGATTCTAGGTTGAAAGGATTGCTCACCTAAAATGAATCTAGACTAAAGACTAAAATTGATGAGGCAAGAGGTGAATACCCATGACCTCTAGATGAGCAAGATATGAGGTGATTTCTCATATTCTTTAGAGAAGAGTAAGAGGCGACTACCCTTATTTCCTAATTTTGGACATGGATGCAAGTACCCATGATCCCTTATTAAAAGATGTGGAGGCGAATGTCCATATTTTATAATGAAAGATGTGGAGGCGAATACCCGCATCTTATAATGAAATAATGTGGAGGCGAATACCCGTGTCATATGATGATTGGGCAGAGAGGCGAATACCCGTGATCCCATAAGATAGACATGGAGGCGAATACCCGTGACCATATAAGCAAGGCAAGAGGCGACTACCCATTAGCCTTTAAGTAAGTCAAGAGGCGACTACCCATGAGCCTTTATGAGAAAACAGTGAGGTGATTTCTTAATGTCTATAAAAGATAAGCTAAAGATGAGAATGATAGATGATGAGCTTGTAAGATGGCCTAAGGTGGCCTACTATGATGAGTAAGACTAGTGGAGGATTACCTAAAGATGAGAATGATAGATGATGAGCTTGTAAGATGGCCTAAGGTGGCCTACTATGATGAGTAAGACTAGTGGAGGATTATCCATGTCTTGGTTAAGTATGCTTTGAGGTTATTTATGAAGTATTCATTTTATGTTATGATGATTTATGTGCATTGATTATGCTTATGACTTATATTGTCTAACCCTTATGTTTATGTTGATGTTTATGCAAGCTATCATATTTAGTACATGTTTGTACTAACACATACTCTTGCCTACATTTCTTATCCAAATGTAGGGCCCGATGAAATGGACTCTCATCCCTGTGGATAGGATCTTAATAGAAGCAAGGATTGAAGATTGATAAGTTCTCATAGCATTCGAGGATATAGCCACCATTTCCTTATGTTCTTTCATTTTATGTTTTGAACTATTGTATGGGTTGTGTCCCAAAGACATTCATGTTTTAGATGGTTTGAGACAAAGTGTATTAGACTTCCGCATCGTTTTATAAAGACTTTGATTATGTTGAAGATGTTATGAATTTCTGCTAAATTATATTATCTTTATGTTATGAAAGCTAAGTGGCTTGTATGCGGTCTCTCGAGGTCTTGTATGCCATGTCACATCTAGGGGGTACCCCTGGATCGTGACAAACTTTGTAATCAGAGTACAAGATTTAGAATGGTTCTAGGATGTCTCAAAAGTATGTCTAGTAGAGTCTTGTTCATAAGTGTGAAGCGCGCCACATTTATGAATGAGAGGCTATTAGATGCTTAGGAAACTTCACTTCTTCAGTTCTCTAAGTTGTTCGATAGAGTTTGACTCTATAAAGTCTTTCTCCTAATCCTTACCCGATGGTCTTCAAGATATGACTACTACAAGGGCTAATGCTAGAAGGAATGAGGAAGACAGTGTGGATCAAGAAGCTCCTCCTCAAGCTCCACAAGCTCCGGTCGACCCTATGGCTGAGAATCTGACAAATACGGAGTTTAGGACGACTTTTCAAGTGTTGGCTCAAGCTGTGATGGCCCAAGCCAATAAAGAGGTTGTAGTCCCTGTGAATCCAAATGTGGGTACGGCGGCATCTAGAGTAAGGGACTTCACTAGGATGAATCCCCTGGAATTCTATGGGTCAAAGGTTGAGGAAGATCCTCAAGTGTTCATAGATGAGGTCTATAAGGTGTTGGACATTATGGGAGTGACTCCGGTAGAGAAGGCGGAATTGGTTGCTTATCAACTTAAGGGGGTTGCTCAGATTTGGTTCAACCAATGGAAAGAAGCAAGACTGGTAGATACGGGTCCCATAGAGTGGGAAAGGTTCAAAAATAATTTTCTTGATAGGTTCTTCCCTCTCGAGATGAGAGAGGATAAGGTGCTTGAGTTCATTAACCTTCGGCAAGGTAGTATGAGTCTTAAGGAATATGCTTTGAGGTTTACTCAATTGTCTAAGTATGCTCCTTCTATAGTGGCCGACCCTAGGTCGAGAATGAATAAGTTCATTTCGGGAGTGTCTGATTTAGTGGTGAAGGAGTGTCGTATGGCTATGCTTTTCCATGACATGGATGTTTCTCGTCTTATGGTCCATGCCCAATAAATTGAAGAGGAGAAACTTAAGGAAAGATCTAGGGAGAACAAGAGGTCTAGAACCGATGATGGTAATTTCCCTTATGCTAGGTCCGATGGACATGGTCGTCCTAGAAATCGACAAAGGTTTTTCGAGCAAGGTTTTTCTAAGGCTCCAAGGTTCAACCAAGAGATGGTGTCTAACCCTAAACCTCAAGGAGATTATAGTGGTGTTTTATTTCCAGCTTGTGGTAAGTGTGGAAGAAAGCATGGGGTCGAATGTCTAGCGGGTTCCAATTTTTGTTTTGGTTGTGGTAAGACGGATCACAAGATAAGGCATTGTCCTTCAGTTTCTAAGAATGAGGGAAATAGTCGTTGGAGGTTTCAACCCAATCCTTCATCCGGTCCAATTGGTTCGGGTTCCAATGCTCCTAAGTAAAATAGGTTCTATGCACTCCAAACTAGGGGTGAACAAGAGTGTGCTCCCGATGCGGTTACCGGTATGTTGAAAGCTTTTTAATTAGATATTAATGCTTTTCCAGATTTTGATGTCATCCTTGGGATGGATTGGTTGCACTCTTGTTATGCTTCTATTGATTGTAGAACCCATGTAGTCAGATTTCAGTTTCCGAATGAGCCTATCCTAGAGTGGAAGGGGGGAAATTATATGCCTAAAGAGTTAGTTTATCTCTTGTTTTAAAGCTAGAAAGATAATTTCTAAGGATTGCATGTACCACCTAGTTAGCGTGAGGGAAATAGATTTCAGTTTTGACCAACTCTAAGGAGCTAGTTACTTTTCTAAGATTGACCTTAGGTCGGGTTAGCACCAAATGAGGGTGAAAGATGATGATATTCCGAAGACAGCTTTTAGAACCCGATATGATCATTATGAGTTAGTAGTAATGTCGTTTGGTTTGACTAATGCCCCGACGGAATGTATGAATTTGATGAATAGGGTGTTTAGACAATACCTAGATATGTTCAGTTAGTAGACCCCACCAAAGGTGGTGCTATGGGGTAAAATGGTTCTGAATCATCTTTTATGACAAATGTGAAAGCTAAGTAATGACTTGATCCAACCTTAGTAGAATTGAAAGAAAGCGGTACTTAGAAATTTCGTTGAGGCTTCCTCCCAAGGGGGAGATGGTGAGCTTAGATATTAAGGTCGTTGTGTGTTCCTAATGATAGTGATTTGGGGTTTACTAGAAAATCTCACCCATGAAGGGTGTAGTGAGATTCAGTAAGAAAGGGAAGCTTAGTCCCCATTTCGTAAGCCCATATGAGATCTTGAGACGTGTTGGTAAGGTTGCTTATGAATTAGGTTTGCCTAAGGAGTTGGCATCTGTGCATCCGATTTTCCATTTCTCTATGATTGAAAAAGTTTGTTGGAGATCCGACATCCATAGTTCCCTTAGAAGGTTTGGGAGTAGATGAAAGTTTATTTTTATGAGGAAGCTCCGATTGAGATGTTAGACTGGCAAGTTAAGGAATTAAGAAGCAAGGAAGTTGCTTTCGAGGAAGTACGGTGAAGGAATATTTTAGTTGAGGGTGCTACTTGGGAGGCCGAGGCTGATATGATGTCCCAATATCCCTATCTTTTTCCTTCTACTCCTCCCTTAGCTTGAGGTAATGAGTTCCTCATGGTTTGCTCCTTGTTTGAAGTCATGTGTGTTTAGATGTTCCCATGATTTCCTTATGTTATGCATGTTCATGAAAACTTGTGCTTTGAAAGAAAATGAGTTTATATGATTGATTTTCCTCATGTTGTAATGCATTGAGTATGAGTTGCCTATAGACTTCATGAGATGATTTGATGAACATGCCTTAGCTTGGAGTTGAGGATTCCTCCTTGGATATATGTTTTGAGCATAGATTGCATATAGGCTCCATCAGATTGTGTTGAGCATGCTTTTAGCTTGGATATGATAGTTCCTCCTTGAACATGAGAAATGTTGAAATTTCATGCATATTGGGTTTTAGATGTAGCTCCTACCTTCCATATTATGCATTGAGTATGTTTAGCTTGGAGTTGATGTTTCCTCCTTGGTTGTGTGCATTTAGATGAGTTCCATTCATGATGGGATGCTAGTCTTGAGTCGTTTCCTTTAAGAGGTGCCTAGAATGTCATTCGAGGACGAATGTTCCCAAGGGGGAGATAATGTAACCCCTCGATAATCTAGTAGACTAAACTAGGGCTAAGTGAGAGGGCTAGAGCCAAGGAAGAGGGCTAGAGCAGCCCAATCTTCCGTAGACACTTCCCACCTTCCCACGAACACCACCACAGCTCGTGTTGAGGACCACGGCTCGTGGTGTGACTCGTGGTAGGCTAGGCACTAGCTACCCAAGGCTGGCCAAAAACATCCTCCTCCACACGAGCCACTTCACGGCTCGTGAAGACTATCACTGGTCGTGGGAAGGCTCGTGGTGGTGACTTAGTTTTAGGGGTTAAGGGGGGAGGTTGCCTAGCTACTGGTCCATCACCACGGAAGGCACCACGGCTCGTGGTGAGGACCATGACTCATGGGGCCTCTGGTGAAGATGGGCAGTGCACTGCCAAGTTGAGGGTTAAATGGTCTTTTCCAATTTTAATTAGAATAAAGATAGGTCGTTTTGCCTAAGCCTAGGACCCCTATATAAGTGACTTTAACCCTCAAACTCACCCATTCAAGTCATTATTTCCAAAACTCCAAAAGAAATCTCAAAGTTCTTCTCTCAAATATTTCTCTCTCTAGAACTTGAAGAAGAAGAAAGAGTTCAAGCTAGGATCAAGGTCAAGTCTCCAATCCTCAAGCATTTGTGGGCTTTGTGATCAAGGTATGATGGCTTTTCATCCGTAGAATCCTTTCTTCTATAGAGTCCCTAAGACTCCCCAATTGAAAAGATGAAATTCCCCAATTTGAGTTAGGATTTTCTTCTAATGTTGTGGGTATTGATGAATGTTGATCCAAATGATTGGATTATGATTATTTATGATTGAATTGATAAGATTACATGTTTTTAGGATGAATTTACATGTATCCATGCTTAACCCATGTTTCTAAGTTAGAATTGATATAATTGGGTTTGATGCCATGAAAGGAGAATTTGTGGGTTTAGATGTATTCTTATAAGATTGATGAGATACAGTAGAAGTTATTGGAGATTGAAGCATATATGATGATTTATGATTAGAATTACTTTGAGCTTGAAGTATATATGATGATGATTGTATGAATTGCTTTGAGAGTGAATCATATAGGATGATTATGAGATGTAGTGCTTTGAGAGTAAAGCATATGATATGAATTGTTGATTATTGATGTAATTGTTGTGGAAGGGATAGTTCCCACATGAATTGCTTAAGTATGAATGTGAAAGGCTTTCTCACATTGAATGATTCTAGGTTGAAAGTATTGCTCACCTAAAATGAATCTAGACTAAAGACTAAAATTGATGAGGCAAGAGGTGAATACCCATGACCTCTAGATGAGCAGGATATGAGGTGGTTTCCCATATTCTTTAGAGAAGAGTAAGAGGCGACTACCCTTATTCCCTAATGTTGGACATGGATGCAAGTACCCATGATCCCTTATTGAAAGATGTGGAGGCGAATACCCGTATTTTATAATGAAAGATATGGAGGTGAATACCCGCATCTTATAATGAAATGATGTCGAGGCGAATACCCGTGTCAGATGATGATTGGGCATGGAGGAGAATACCCGTGATGCCATAAGATGGACATGGAGGCGAATACCCGTGACCATATAAGCAAGGCAAGAGGCGACTACCCATTAGCCTTTAAGTAAGGCAAGAGGCGACTACCCAGGAGCCTTTATGAGAAGGCAAGGAGGTGATTTCCTCATGTCTATAAAAGATAAGCTAAAGAGGAGAATGATAGATGATGAGCTTGTAGGATGGCCTAAGGTGGCCTACTATGATGAGTAAGACTAGTGGAGGATTACCCATGTCTTGGTTAAGTATATTTTGAGGTTATTTATGAAGTATTCCTTTTATGTTATGATGATTTATGTGCATTGATTATGCTTATGACTTATATTGTCTAACCCTTATGTTTATGTTGATAGTTATGCAAGCTATCATATTTAATACATGTTTTTACTAACGCATACTCTTGCCTACATTTCTTTTCCAAATGTAGGGTCCGGCGATATCGACTCGCATCCCCATGGCCAGGATCTTAGTAGAAGCAAGGATCGAAGATTGGTGAGTCCTCATAGCATTTGAGGATATAGCCACCATTTCCTTATGTTCTTTCATTTTATGTTTTGAACTATTGTACGGGCTGTGTCCCAAAGACATTCATGTTTTAGATGGTTTAAGACAAAGTGTATTAGACTTCCGCTTCATTTTATAAAGACTTTGATTATGTTGAAAATGTTTTAAATTTCTGCTAAATTCTATTATCTTATGTTATGAAAGCTAAGTGCCTTGTATGAGGCCTCTCGGGGTCTTGTACGCCATGTCACATCTAGGGGGTACCCCTGGGTCGTGACACAAATGCTCTGAGAAAAGAGTAATTGGGCTCGAATGATGAACCAGTTCATATGGAGATAAGCTTTGTGTAGAAACTGAGGGTAGGCGGTTTATGAGGAAAACGGCAGATTTAAAGGCATATTTGTCAGTAACGCGCAGGGGTCGAGCTATGAGCAAGGAGGCTTAGACCTATTTCGACAATATGTCAATGTTTTCTTTCAACTCGACCTTGTTGTTCATGAATCATGAGTATGGGGAAATGAAACACGATGCGATATGCCGAGATTAGTGAGAATTGGAGACAAAATGAAATCCCCCACCCTAATCTAATTGAATGGCTTTAATGGTAGTAATAAATATGTGTTCGACAAGAGCTTTAAATCGATGAAATACAGTGAGAACATCGGATTAGAGTGCAATTGGATACCCCCAAGAATAACTAGTGAAGACATCGACAAATACAAGAAAGTATTTGTGTTCTTGAGAAGAAAGTAGAGGCGCAGGACCCCAAACATCAACATACAATAATTACAAAATTGAAGAACTTTTATTTATGATCAAAGGGGGAGACAATTTTCATGATTTTCCTAATGGACAAGCTTCATATACTTTATTAAAGTTAGAACGAGAACAAGGTAAACTATTTTCTCTAAGAACTTGCTGAAGAATTCTATGATGCGGATGGCCAAGAAGGAGATGCCAACTGGAGGGTGAAGCCTTGACTGAGTAGAGAGCTGATGGTTGGGATTTAATTGCTGGAGAAGATGATTGTAGTGTGTAGAGATTGCCATTACTTTGTCCTGAAAGAAGAGGTCTCTTGGTATCCCGATCCTTAACAAGAAAATAATGAAGGTGAAATTTAAATAAAAAATTATTATTATCACGAGCAAAACGTTGAACAGAGAGTAAATGTTTAGTGATTGAAGGGACGTGAAAAATATTTTTAAGTGAGAAAGATCGTGAATGAGAATGGAGGAGAGAATTACTAGTATGGTGAATGGGAAGACCATGACCATTGCCGACATGAACTTGATCAGATCCTTTATAGTCGTCAACTTGATGAAAGTTGGTGAGCTCAGGGGCAATGTGATGTGAAGCAAATGTGTCGGGGAACCATTGCGGGGTGGGAGTAGGAGGTGATTCATATGATAAGTGGGCAGCAGGACTCATATTAGGGTTGTAGTGTTGGAAATAAGTAGAATTTATATGGTTAGTGCCATTGCAAATTTGACACCTTTGGCGTTGATCTGGAGACTGACATGTTTGAGTATTTGGTGAATAATTACATGAATTGTAGGAGCGACCACCTCTGCCACCCCGTCCTCTATTTGAGCTACCACGACCCTTATGGGAACTAGAGTTGAAGGAATGATCATATGTGTTGTTATGGTGGGTAATTAAATTAGTTGAGGGTGCTTTTATGTTGGAAGCATCATGTTGGGCAGTAGATGAAAAAGATAGAGTAGACATGGATGATCCATCCATTGATAAATTCATGATTTAAGAGAAGACTGTGAAGCTCGAAAAAAGTCACTGGCTAGGGTCTTGCAGAGAGAGTAGTAACAAGGTCCTTAAATTCAGATCTTAGCCCCTTGAAGATATAGATATTGTGATCAGCGAGAGAAAAAGGGCGCTCAGCAGCTGCTAATTCATCGGAGATGAGTTTAGCCTTATGTAAACATTGAGTGACAGTAAGGTCATTTTGCTTCAAGTTTTGTAGTTGCATATGAAGGTTAAAAATATGTGTATTGGATGTCGACGATAAAGCAGCCGCTAGGGCATACTTCTTTGGAACTGTTCAGTCCAATGGCTAGGGGCAATGTTTCTTCGGAGAGAGACGAAATTAAAAGACTCAGAATCATCTGATCTAGTTGTGTCCATTGTGCATATGCTAGATTTGGGTTGGAGGTGGTTGTACCATCTGCAGAAGTTAAGGACCGGGGGCAGGGATGGCTTCCATCGATGTAATAATAGAGGTTTAACCACGAAGAAAAGGCAACAATTGCGTTCGCCAAAATAAATAATTTGTAGTTGATAATTTGATGGATATGAAGTGATGAGTATGATTGAGTGTCGAATAGGAAGAAAAGATGGGAAATTCTGGAGTTTTGGAAGCCTCAGAGGAGGTTGGGTTGGCGTCTGATACCATGTTAACACAAATATCAAAGGAAGAAGCTACACGCAATGATACACAATTATGTTGTTGTGTTTCTATTATTCATGTCTTCGGGAATACATGCAGCCCTATATTTATAGATACAAGCTAAGCTAGAGATATAATTACATAAAGAGACTTATTGTCTAGCCAATGCCTATAGTGTTCTTGTTAGACTTCGACTCAACGGAAGGTGTCTCAATAGTTTAGACATTTAAAATACAGAACTTAACTTTAGTTTTTCTTTAATGTTTAATCATGTAATTAATACTTATTCGACTTATTTTAGCATGCATTTTAAATTATGATCATTTTTATTATGACTTATTAATTTGTAATTTTTATTTTATATGATTTCATCATTATTTTTTGTTGGATATTTTAGTGTCATCAATCATCACATATTTTGTGTTATTTTCTCAAGAAACACCTTAGATAGTTGTATTTTGGTTGGACTAAAGAAATATTTGGAGTACAAGTTAATTATATATTTGTATGAATACTTTACTTGAAAAATTCAAAAACCAAAGAAAAAAACCGATATTTATTAATTTGGTTTGATTTATAAATTTATAAATTCGACACAAATAATTTTGTTTGATATTTTATACCTAATAAATACAAAGAATGAAATACAAGATAAAAAAAATTATACGTTTCATCTATTACCAAATACACACCTATCTCCTGCATATGTGTTATTTGGTCTCCTCAGCCATTTAAAAAATAGAAAGAAAACAAACTGCCTAAAATGTGTGACAGTGACATAGTTTTACTGGTCTTCAATTTTTTTAATATTAATTACACTCATCAGGTGTGTAATACACTATCTCTTTCATTTTAAAAAATTATCATATCACACTTTACTTGGATAAAATATTCCATCTTGATAAAAATTAAATAAATCTCTTTCATTTTAAAAAATTATCATATCACACTTTACTTGGATAAAATATTCCATCTTGATAAAAATTAAATAAATTATTAGTATTAGTTAAACTAAAAGATAAAAGTATTAATATTCCCCCAAAAAAATTATAAATAAAATGTAAAATATTTTCTTATCCCACTGCACCGCTTCCAGTACTCTCCCCCCCATCCAAATTGTTTAGTTTTTATAAAAATTTCTATTATAAAAGTTTTTATAAAAAATATCTTGCTTCATCCCCCCGGCAATCCCTTCAAATAATAGTTTAGATGTTAATTTATTTATTTTTAAAAAAAAAATTACCCCACCGCACATAACCCTTCGCTTTCAAATTTTTTTCTCCTTTTGTGATATATATAGTATTTCTTTACTTGCAGCGAGAATTTTTATTTCTGTTATATTCGGTACGCAAGTTGAAAAATATTTTTTTTTAAAAATATATGTACATATCTAACACAAAACGGGAAAAATATTTTTTTTAAAAAAATAGGAGCAGAGGTTAGATGGGTGGAGTAGAATTTAATTTATTTTAAAATAAAAATAATATCAATTTTTTTAGGAAGGAGTGGGGGAGGGGGTGATGTCTGATTTTTTTTTTAAAAAAAAAATTATAAAAGAAATTTAAGAAAATAAAAGGATGGGGGTTTGTCGGGGTGGGGATGAGGTAGTGGGTTGGGGTGAGAATTTTTTTTTAATTTTACTCTTTTTTAAAAAAAAAATTATTATTTTTTAAAAAATAATTTTTTTTAGGATAGGAATACTTTAATCTTTAGCTTTTAACTAATATTAATAGTTTATTTAATTTTTGTCAAGGTGAAATATTTTATCAATGTGAAATGTCATGTGTCAAGATTTTTGCAAATAAAAAAGAGAGTATATTACACACACCACTGAAGTGTGTTTTCCAAACTAATAAGTGATAATTTAGGTATAAAACTCATAATCCGAATAGTTTAGATATGAAACTCAAAAAAATGAATAATATGTTTTTTACACTTATCTCTATTAAAGAGTTGTACACTACAACTCATGTTCAATTTTGTTTTTTTATTGAACTAAAGTTCAATCAATAAATATTGTATTTGTTTTAAGAATAGTGTTGTGATAGTATATTACACTTTCTATGAACTTTTGCTTAATTGGTAACATTGTATAAAAAAATTGGGATAATTTTTATACTTTTCACAATTTATGAAATTTTATGTTTATGAGCAAACATTATAACTTAAAAATCTAATCGCATGTTTAAACAAAACTTTAACTTTATCTTATATAATTTCATATCATAATTTTATCACACATGACCCAACATACCCTTATTAGTATGCCTAATTCTGGTCAATGTGTATTGTTGTGCTTCTCACATAAAACTTCAGCAGTCAACATATAGATTGTGGATCAGAATACTTCAAGCCAGCAACATGGGAAAATGCCAATGAAATAGGCATAAAGTATCTATAACTATAAATGCTACCATACGTGTTCGGTTAAGGTGGCGCGATATATTTTATTCCTTTCGTTTCAATATTTCTTCTAATTTGTCTAATCATAATAAAAAAAAATTAAATTTTATGATCTTAAATTAAAAATATATATTATGTATTAAAATGTTTTCAATCTTTTAATATTATATATGTTATGTGAAATGTTAAAATTAAAGAATTTTCAAATTAAGAGAGAGACAAATATTTTTAAAATATATTTTAAAAAATAAGACAAATTAATTAAAATTTGAGAGAGTTAGGGAAGTTTTCGTTGAAAATTAGTAGCAACGATAAATAAGTAGAGTAAATTTTAGGTTTAATTACGATGATTAATCATTTAGATCATAATGAAGTCTAGTGCGAGGGGTAAATAAGATTTCATTCTCTCACATGTTTGAAGTCATAAATATTTTTCTCATTTTTTTCTACGAAACATCCCTGCTTAATTCTTCCAAATTACGTAACTTTTTTTTTCTTTGAAGTGGTTGACCTTTTTCTTTATTGGGTTTATTTTTAAATTTGCTAAATATTAAGGGATCGTTTAGTTCGAATACAAGTTATAATGAGATTAATTATGTTGAGATAAGTTATGTTGGGATTAGTTATGATAGGAGAAGTTATGGAGAGATTATTTCGTGTTGAGTGTTTGATTTGTTGTATTCAAAATAATATGCATTACATAAATTTTAAGAACAAGTTGTTTGTTTATAAAAATACCCTTCACTTATTTAGTTTTTTATATTTTCTTTGCATGCTTTAGTTATTCATTTTAAAAATAAAACTTTCATTTTATTTAGCTTAAATATTTTTGTATGTGCATTTCCATGATGGCACCGTATGTATTTAAAAATAAAAGTTTCTTCTTATTTAGCTTTAAAATAGAACTTTCATCTTAAGTAAAAGAAGATTTATGAGAAATCAAAATATAAATAAACATAAGAATTAGTCAAATAAAATTTATATTTATATAGTGTAATTTTTTAATTGGAAAATATGAAGAATTATCATAAAATAAGGAATAATAAAGGTTGTGAATGTTAATATACACGATATTAAAAATAAATATACATGAATATGAAAAGTTATGTATAAAAAGTGTATAGTGATATCTTTTTCATATACCTATTTTATCCCAGCGATAAGTTATCCCGAAATTACTTTACCACCCAAGGAGAGGGATAACTTATTCCGGTACTAATTATTAAACCTAGATATATTACTCTGGACTTGCCAACCAAACAACAAATTAAATGGTACTATAATTTAATCACAAGACTATTTGGTGTTATCATTCACATCAAACGACCTCTAAGTGGATAACGAGTCTGCCTTTATTTTAAGAAGAATTTTTAAAAGTAACTATAGTTCCGACCTTATTAGGAATTTATAGTTATAGTCTAGATATTTACTATTTATAGAAAGCGAAGGTATTAGCAAATGTATTCATACATGCATTTAGATTGTATCAATGAATTCAGTCTGTATCGATAAATACGGTTCACATGTATACAAAGATATAAACAATAAAATATAAAAAAAATATTGTATTCATTCACTTTAATTTCACTTATGTTCTTTCATACTTGTATAACTTATATTTATTTGTTCTCATTTCACTTGTATTCATACACAAATTTTATGTAAAGTTTTAAATTTTAAAATTTTCTCAAGTAAAATATTAGTAAAATTAGGCAGAGTATATGTAATGTCCTAAAGTTTGACTAGTAGAGTGAGTGATATCATTGATGATAACTCAAAATTTTGGATCGAAATACTCCCTCCGTCAATTATTGTTTGTCAGGTATACTAAAAATAGTTGACCAAAATTAATTGTCAATTTAAACAATCAAGAAACAATTAGTCATTTTTTTTTCAATTCTGCCCTTAATAATTACATAACTACTGGTTTCAAAAAGTATTGGCCATTTTAAAGTTACAAGACTACTTTAATGTGAAAAAAGTTGTTTTTACAGTTTTCAAAAAGTACAAACCATTTTAATAATGATTGATAGTAGGGTTATATTTGTCAAATTGCACCTTATATTAAATTTTTCTTAAGGATTGTGCATGATCTTATCCTGACAAATAATAGTGGACGGAGGGAGTAGATTATAATAGTATCACCCAACAAATGGAATCTCAACTTGCTATTTGAATGCCTAAACTAGGTATACTACTCTACTCTACTATATACTAGATACATGATCCCGTGCCAACACGGGCCCAACATATATTACTTATTTTATTGTAATTTATGCGGTATAGATGAAATTTGGAGAGCCACTTAATTTTTTAATATATATTTTCTAAGAAAATTAAATTTTTAATTATTATAACTTATAAAATTCACATAGTTTTTAAATATACGTTATTTTCTCTGTCCCAATTTATGTGGCACGGATAAAATTTGAAGCGTCTTATTTGTGGTACTTTAATTTTTTTAAATTTAATGACATGTTCTTTTACTAATAATATTAATGATATAATATTAACATTAGAAATATAAAAGTGATTTACAGATAAAAGAGAGAAATAAAATAATTAAACGTATTTTACTTATTAAGTAGTACTTATTTAGTATGTTTTTATATTTACCTATGTAAATAAGGTTTTCTTAAATAATAAAATAAAAACAATAACAATAATAATATTTTTAACTATATAAAACAAAATATTTTCGATGACATTTAATATTATTATTTTATGTAAGATAGAAGATGAAATAACTAAAATATGAATACGAAATATATTTACGTAATACAGAATATTCCTTTTTAATGAACACTAAATTAGATAAATGATGAAACGATGAAATTACATTTAAAAAAAAAGGAGAGCATTAAACTGAGTCCACCAAAAAGCTAAAAATGAATAAATTGAGTGAATTAAAAAAAAGAATAAAAAAGTGATGTTGCTTGGGTTTGATCTTGAGACCATGGGCATGAAATATCCAATAAGCCAAAGTAGCTAAAGAAGAGGAAGAGCACGTGTTGACGGCCAATTATGTGCTCTAGCCTCTTCTACATATTAGTAATGTTAGTCAAATTTTCTAGCAAAATAAATAAATAATGAAATAAATGGATAAGTAGAAAAAATTGTGTATATGGTGCACTGAGAAATTGTCTTGAGCTAGGTGAACCGGACACCCATTACATTTATATATTTGACCAATGAGTTGATTTCTCAGATAAATTATTTAATTAATAATTAATATTTTAGAAAAACAAAGAAGAAAATTAAAATTAAAATGACAGGTAATCTTTTGAAATAATAATTAAGTGATTATATAAGAAATCAACCAATTGTATCGATTTATATCGATCCGAGCAAATTTAAAACCAATCGAATCACCATACGTGCTTTCACCTTTTTTACTCATTTGATCTATCATTTCATTTGAATCTGTTCATTTTATAATCTTACCAAATGTCATAATTGTCATTAAATTACTCGTTTATCTTTTAAATGGATTAGTTTTTAACTTTTATTTTTTAAAATAAATTAATGTTTAAATTTATCCTTTAAAAAGTTATTTATATGAGGGATAAAAAAATTAAGTACAAAATAGAGGCAAAAGTACAAATGATCCGATAAATGTGAATCACAAGATCAAAAGTAGCAACGAAAACTTTCTTCTTCTTCTTCTTTCTTTTTCCCGTATTTCTTAATTCTTTCGAAATCCTGTTAAAATTTAGCTTTAATTGGATCTAATATTTCTGATACAGAATATAGATGTGAATATTTAGGAAAAAGACATAAATTAGACCCTAAATTTGTTTTGAAAATTCATACTCAAACTAATATGACAACCTATTACACATATGTTATACTCATCCTAATGATTCCATTTTCGTTTTCAAGAAAATCACTAACAATGTCATTCTCTTCTTCCTTCATTTTGATACAAAAATCAGCAAAGTAAAGCAATAACTTCATCCAATTTAATCTTGTTTGTTATCCACCATCAAAAATTGCAACACCATCACTATATAATTGCATCACTCGTCATCAAATAGCACACACCATCAGTGTCACAAAAATCACCATACTTAACCACCAATTTCACCACCAGACATAAAAAAAAAACAATTCAATTATCAATATTTATTTGTAAAAACCTTGGTTGGACAACTGAAAAATTGGTGTTAGATTTACTATCATTGAATTTGAGCAAAATTTAGAGAGAATTTTTTGAAGAATTATGGTGGGAGTGATAAGAACTGATCACGCCTTTTTTTGGAATATTAATTTTATTTTTATGTTAGCTTTTTGTGCGATATTAATTACATTTTCAACAATAATAGATAGACATCACGATAGTTTGTGAAGTCGATTTTTCAGAAAAGTATAGGGAGGAATTTATGTTTTTTTCCTGAATTTATTTAAATATAAAAAATATTAAATTTAAATTAATAATATTAAAAATATATTTTTTTTGTTTTAATTTGTTTGGTTTATTTTGACTTGGAATAACGTTTAAGAAAAGAAAATTTTAAATCTTATGACTTTAAATTAAAGATGTGTTAGAAATATCAAAATATCCTTCAATCTTATAGTGTTAAACATATCATGTGAAAAGTTGAAATTAAAAAGATGATCAACCAAAAATTGAAATTAACCCACACTTCTCCCCACTCCTCTTTTAGCTTTTTAAATGTATTACGTAATTTTATCGTCCTCTATTTTATCTTGCACGTTTTCTTGTCCTCTATAAATCTGCACAATCTTAACAAAATTCTCTTGATAGGTTATCTCTTACCCATAATAATTCCACTTTCCATGTTGCTAAAATTAAAGCCCCTACTTAGCTTTATTATTAATTTATTATTTATCTTCTTCTACTAGTTTCTAGTTTCCTATTTCTTTTCACTTGTTTGTGTTTAAATTGAAATTAAAAAAAGTTGATTTAATTTGAGTGGAGATGGAAGGAGGAGTAACTCAGGGAACAGATACAACAGCTTTTAAAGAATGTTTAGCTCTTTCATGTAAGAATCCATATGTTCTTCGCCTTGCTTTTTCTGCTGGAATTGGTGGCCTTCTATTTGGCTATGATACAGGTACCCCACTCTCTATTTACAAATTAATTGAACTTAGACAGTGATGGAGCCAGAAATTCTACCAAGAAATGCTACACAAACACTTAAAGGCATGATTCTTTCAAGACGTCAAATACCATTAGTTATCTACAACATCTTGTTGTATTGAGGATACGTCCCGTAACAAAGTTGGAATCATAATTTTGACTAATGCTATTCAAAATATAATAAACAAATATATCACAAAGAAGTCTAGAAAATTCTATATAAAATAATTTTGACCAATTTAATTATTGAACGTGATGGTTGTAAAGGAGTGTTTTCAGGAGCTCTTCTTTACATTAGAGATGATTTCAAGGATGTTGATAGAAACACCGTCTTACAGGTTTGTTTGCACACAACTATTATCCTTATTTATTTTTAGTTTTTGCTAGTCACCTTGCAGTAATTGTATGTACAAATATATTTACTTTTCTTAAATTGTAATTTTGCCTTTTCTCTATTTATATGACGTAATTTCGTCTTTAGTATATTCATAAAGATTGTTATATTCTTTTATTTAGAAATAATTTAATTTTAAATTTTTATTTATCATTAATAATCACACAAATGTTGATTATACTATTCCTTCATTTCAAGTTGTGTGATAATTTTTTTCTTATTAGTTAGTTTCAAAAAATTAGTATCTTATCATATGCATTAATAACAATTAACTTCAAACTTTCTTTTTTACTTTCGATAAAAGATTTGTAGTCACAAAAAATTTAATAGCTTATTCTAAATTACAAATTTAAATAACCTTTTTTCTTTCTTTTAAGTTTTGTATCCAGTTAAATACCTTTGTATAAATTAAAATTAAGAGTGCAAATTTATTTTAGACCACATAATTTTAAAAATAGTTAAACAAAACCACGTAAAATTGAGTGGAGCTAGGATGTACCTATTGTTGCTTATTATGAGTAAAAAATTTATGGTTTTAGATAAGTGTTTTTTTGGTTATTTTTGGGGACCCTTTCATAAATTAGATTAAAAATGCAAATTTCTATCATTTTATTTAAGTTGTGAGTTTAGGCACATGCCATGTGTACTATATCCGAAAAGCTGTTTTTGTTTGGCTTTTTTCCACTCTGCAAAATTATTAACGCATAAAGTTGCTGGTGGGACCCACTTATTTTCCACTCGATTTTGATTGGAACCAGTATCAACTCCTAATTTTATACCTTCCCATGTTTTTTTTCTATAAAAAATACTAATAATCATTTCATTGAGTATTTAAATTTATTTGATTTTTCCAACCACACCCTCTAACTCTCCCCACCATTTTTAGCTTTGGTTGTTCTATTTGTGTTCACATGATCTACTTAGAGAAAAAACATTGGCATTTTTACATTTTATTATATCCATTCAATCAAAAAATGAGAGCATATATATATTTGGAGAAAAATATTTATTTTTGTGGCAATAAATATTGCCACCAGAAGGGAAATCTATTGTTACTAAATGTCTCTTTTGTTATAGTGATAGTAGAGAAAAAATAATAATTTTCCTGATTATTGTATCAACAGCAAGCACACGATGCAAACACCTCTTATATCATGATCAGTTTGGCAATGGTTACACCAGTGTCAATCACCACATTATGCACACAGATTTTAGTCAATATCTTTGAATACATATTAGTTTAAAGCACACAAAAAATCACCAGAAACATCTCTAAACACAACAACACGTGTTATGTATTTATTAACTTGCTAATGGCTTGTAGGAATGTATAGTGAGCATGGCAGTTGCTGGAGCAATCATAGGTGCAGCAATCGGTGGTTGGCTTAATGACAAATTTGGGAGGAAAAGTGCTATACTCATTGCTGATTTGCTCTTCTTTGTTGGAGCTGTGATTATGACATCAGCATTCAGCACTCCTCATAGTTGGTAGAGTCTTTGTTGGACTTGGTGTTGGTATGGCATCAATGACAGCTCCTTTATACATATCAGAGGCTTCTCCTGCTAAAATTAGAGGTGCCCTTGTTAGTACCAATGGATTTCTCATCACTGGTGGACAATTCCTGTCCTATCTTATTAACCTTGCTTTCACCAAGGTATGTATACTTGCTCCGACCCAAGTAGGGCCGAGGGGGTTCATCTCCGTTACTAGAAATTACACTGCTTATACATGGATATACTTATTCTTTTATGTATATATATAATAGATGTTGAACTCCTTTTGGCTTCTTAGTATGTTTACTTCTTTCATATTTTGAATCTATTTAGTAAAAAATATCTCGTGCGAGGACGAGTGTTCTTTTTTATTATTCAGCCTAATATTTTACTCTTCTGTCCCTAATAACCTGTTCATTTTTGAATTGACACACCTATTAAAAAAATAATGATTGACATAGTAAATTTATCATTTAACCCTTATTAATTATGAAGTGGATAAATTAAAAATTTGAGATTTTCAAGAAGCTCTATCTTTTTAAAAAAAATTAATTAATTGAGGGTATAATAGGTAAAAGAATTTATAATTGGACAAGTAATTAGGGACAGAACGAGCAGTTTTACAAAATTGATAAATCTGGAACAACATATTGTATAAGTCACTTTAAACATTTCGAAGAAACTTATTAGTAACTGTTGTGGTGCGTATAGGGCAAACAATTTAAGGCGTAAACCATGCACATGATGTTAATTGAAGCTTGTTTTTACTGTAGGCACCAGGCACCTGGAGATGGATGCTTGGAGTAGCAGGATTGCCAGCCTTCCTTCAGTTCATATTAATGCTTCTTCTTCCTGAATCGCCTCGTTGGCTTTATCGCAAGGTTAAGACGATTGTTTCTACAACCAACTAAATGTTTTTGACACTATCAGTGTAATTTAATTGTTGTAGCAGATCGTCCGCTTTATTTTGCAAATTATACTAGTTAAATTCAATTAATATTTAACTAGTATTCCACTAATTACAATGTTTTCTTGATAAAATCAGGGGAGGCAAGAGGAAGCTTAGACAATACTAAGGAAGATATATTCAGCTGAGCAAGTTGAGGTCGAAATTCAAGCTCTTAAAGAATCAGTAGACAAAGAAATTGAAGAAAGCAAAGTATCTGAAAACATCAATCTCTTCAAACTATGCCAGACGAAAACAGTTCGTCGTGGACTAATAGCTGGAGTTGGTCTCCAAATCTTCCAACAATTTGTGGGCATAAACACTGTCATGTATTATAGTCCTACTATCATTCAGCTGGCTGGAATTGCCTCGAATCGGACAGCTCTCCTTCTATCACTTGTCACAGCAGGGCTAAACGCTTTTGGCTCGATTGTGAGCATATATTTTATAGACAGGACTGGAAGGAAGAAGCTTCTTATAATCAGCTTGTGTGGTGTTGTGATTTCTCTGGGGTTTCTATCAGCAGTGTTCCATGAGGCTACTTCAACTTCACCAGCTGTTGGTATGGCGGAGACATCTCACTTTGCAGCAAATTTCACTTGTCCTGCTTACCATGATGCTGCTTCTGCTGGTTCTTGGGATTGTACTAGGTGTCTTAAAGCATCTCCTAGTTGTGGCTTCTGTGCTTCACCTCAAAATAAGGTAATAATGTCCCTAATATGCTACTTCCTCCGTTCAGTTTTACTTGTTTACTGTACTAAAAATATATATATTCACTTTTATTTGTCCAGTTTGAAAAATCAAGAAATAATTAATCTTTTTATACCTATTTTATCCCTATAATTAAGGAGTTAATAACGTTGATGGTCACTCAACTATCAATTCTTTTCACAGAAAGTTACTCAATTTTCATTTTCAACTCAAAAGTCATTCAACTATGACTTCTTTGCACAGAAAGTCACTCAACCTATTTAATTATTTTTTTCATTAAAATTTGCTGACATGAAATTTTAATTTTTAACCAAAATTTTAAGAACTAAATATATATCCATTTAAACCATTTAGTGACCCACCCCATTTAATCCGCCCGCTAAAAATATAATATTGAACTTTTTATTTTACCATTAATTCCCTGAATCATTCTCCCTTGTCTCTCCCATTCTTTCCCTCTACATTCTTCTTCTCTTTTCTTTTCTTTTTTAATTTCTCAATTTCAACCTCTTCTTCACATATCAATAATATATCAACCTCTCTGTTTTTTTTTTTTTTTGAAGTTTCCATAACCTCTCTGTCCTCCCTAAGCATCAAATAATTGTCTTCCCAACTTCAAAAATAATAAAATTCCCAACAATCTTGATATATTATTGATATGTGAAGAAGAAGTTGAAATTGAGAAATTAAAAAAGAAAAGAAAAGAGAAGAAGAACGTAGAGGAAAAGAATGGGGGAGACAAGGGAGAATGATTTAAGGAATTAATGGTAAAATAAAAAGTTCAATATTATATTTGTAGCGGGTCAGGTTAAATGGGGCGGGTCATTAAATTGTTTAAATGAATATATATTTGGTTATTAAAATTTTGGTTAAAAAATAAAATTCTATGTTAGCAAATTTTAATGAAAAAAATAATTAAATAGGTTGAGTGACTTTCTGTGCAAAAAAATCATAGTTGAGTGACTTTTGAGTTGAAAATGAAAGTTGAGTGAATTTCTGTGAAAAAATTGATAGTTGAGTGACCATCAAAGTTATTAACTCTATAATTAAGTACTATTCATTTTTGAAAACAAGGAACATATTATATTTAAAGGGTGATATAATAAGCTTATCAATTTATTAATTACTTTTTAAGGAGCGTATGTCAAGTGAAACATGGACATTTTCTATAAACGAAATGTCTATGCTAAAAATCTTGATATTCAATACAGTGTAAACTTAACAAAAGTTTTTTTAATTTTTTCCTTTTGTAGTTGCTGCCTGGGGCATGTCTCATGTCTAATGATACAATTAAGGATGCTTGTCATGATCAAGATAGTTTATGGTACACAAGAGGATGTCCTAGTAGATATGGATGGCTAGCCCTACTCGGGCTAGGGTTGTACATCCTTTTCTTCTCTCCGGGAATGGGTACCGTTCCATGGATTGTTAACTCGGAGATATACCCTTTAAGATTTCGAGGGGTTTGTGGAGGAATAGCTGCAACAGCAAACTGGATTTCAAACCTTATTGTAGCACAATCCTTTTTGTCATTTACACATGCCATTGGAACATCATGGACATTCCTTGTATTTGGAGTCATCTCTGTTGTAGCCCTGCTTTTTGTCCTGATTTATGTTCCAGAAACTAAGGGGCTTCCAATTGAGGAAATTGAGAAGATTTTGGAGAGAAGAGGTTTACATATGATGTTTTGGAAGAAAAGGGCTAATGAGAAGAATGGTGGAGAAAATGATACCAATAAAGAAGGGGAAGGAGATGTATGAAGATTGAAGATATGTTAAAACAAACATAGATAGCTTTGATTCGAATTGGGAATCCTTTAATTAGTTTACAGTATTTGATAGGATTTCCAAATCATTGAAGATAAATAATTAATATGATATAGATTATTAGATCAAGATGGATCATTGATAAGAACTTTCTTCAAGGAAACTTATTAGGTTCAAGAGTAACTTCTTCCTCAATCTTCCCTTCTCTTTATTCATAGTTTTTGGTTTTTTCATGGTCATTCCCAAATTTGGACTTCAAAACATGCAACATAGAGAGGATTCTTGTAAGTAATTAATGGGTCTTTTTGTAGTAGCATAGAGTTAAGAAGAAATTTTTTAAGATGACAGAGGCACAATCAATAATAGTTGTGTGAGATTCCATTCAATTTTTGACACTTGGATAAGTGGGCCATATGTACACTTTTACTTTTCACTCACCACCCCCACCAGTTCCCTCCCATCTGCCCACCACTCCTCTATTTTTATTTTCTTCTTTTTCATTTTTTTTAATTCTTCAAAAAATGGAAATGTGAAAAATAATAAAAACCTTTTTTTTGGGTAACTGAAGAAAAGTTAAAATATTTTTCTTAGTCGGATTATTAATTATTGCATACTATTTAAATAAATAAAAACTAATTTGAGTTTTCACTTAGTTTAATACTATCATTTGTGATTTGAGTCACTTTGACATAAAAATGTTGGATAATAAATTTATTTTTAATATTAACAATTTTAAAGAAATTTTAGTTATTTTGATAGATAAGTTGTTACTCGACATTTTTTTAATTATCAAATGCATTTTACTTATTTTCAGCTACAATACTTTTATTTTAATTTTAAAATTCAGCTTAAGCACTAAAAAGGTATTTTTAAGTATGTATACCTAAAAGTTATTAAAATTCAACTAAATCAATTATTTTTAATTTTAATGTTTTCTTTAATATTTTCAGCTATCTTTACATATTTTTAGAAACTTAGTGAAAAAAAATAGTCAAATTAAATAAATTAACTTCCACTTTACGGCGTCAGCCTCGTTTATTTTCTCGGTATACAATTACGTGCTCTAATATTTGATTTGTTACCTTTATATTTAACTTTTTTTCGGTTATATAAAAAAATAGGGATAGTTTGGTAATCAATTTATATGGTTAAAGAGACTCTTGTGAAAGTTTGGTAATCAATTTATATTTTAACTTTTCTTTGGTTACCCTTTTTTTTTTTCACATTTCCATTTTTTGAAGAATTAAAAAAAATGAATAAGAATAAAATAAAAATAGAGGAGGGGTGGGCAGATGGGAGGGAAGTGGTGGGGTGGTGAGTGAAAAGTAAAAGTGTGCAAATGGACCCACTTATCCAAGTGTCAAAAATTGAATGGAACCTCACACAACTATTGTTGGTTGTGTCTCTACCATCTTAAAATTTCACAGTTATGAAGGGATTAATTATCAGTCGATATAAGTTGTGCATGTTTTAGTTAAGGCAAGCAACACAAATTTCACTAGTCTATGGCTTAATGACGTGTCTTCCCGTGAATTATCGAAATTATTATTCGTGCCAGATATCAGTCTACAAATTCATGTTTTTGACGTATCCAGATACATGTATTTCGGATACATGAGGTCAAAATTAGGTGTAATTCGTTCCAGTTGCACTGTATCCAAGTGGATTCACATGTATCCGACTCTCTCGCTCACCTCTCTCCTATCTCACTCACCTCACTTCTCTCTCACTCGTCTCTCTCCCTTTCTCGCTCGCCTCTCTCCCTTTCTCGCTCGCCTCTCTCCCTTTCTAGCTCAATTTTCTCCCGATCAATATTTCAGAATCTATCTGGGATATATGTATCTAGTGTGATTTGCATGTACTTGGAATACATAATTTCTCTCGCTCCCCCCCTATCTCGTTCGTCTCTTTTTCTCTCTCGCTTGCCTCTCTCCCTATGTATCTATATTTCAGAATGTATCTGGTAGCAAACATACATGTATCTAGGTGTATTTGCCCTGAAATCTGGTATGAAATTATTACTTATTGAGATGATATGTAATTATTTCAAACTATAGAGATAATTAGTAAATATAATAGGAATTTTTGTGGAGTTAGGTGGTTTTTGTTTTTAATTATACATGTGTAAGTCATGTATATCACTATATGCCATGTTTATTTCAAGTTTATGTTCTATATATACAAAATGACATGCACATAATAAACAATGTATCTCAAGTACACATAATCCCTCCAGCACTCGGTACAATCCTCTCCACAATTAACTGGAAACATCTCATTATTCTATGTATACAATGATGTAATACACATATATATACATTGATACAGAAATATTTATCAAGTGTATGCCCATTTTCTCACGGTCCCTCCACCACCAATTACAGTCTTTTCCACCATTCACTAGAAACATCTCACAACTTTCCATTTCACATTTATCACCTCCAAAATATCATCTCAAAATTCATAATTATGTAAAACTTTGTGTTACATGTTGTGGAAGTAATATATATAGTAGTGTACTGAGTTAGGTATGATAAATATAAATTTATTTTCATATATTTCTATAAATTTTGTGTAATATTGCTTTCGCGGCGTTCAGCCACTTGACTGTAAGGAGAGGGCCCATGGCCATGATTAGTATAGATCATACCTTTGCCAAGATAACCTTTGAGGTACCTCAAGATCCTGTATACTATATGTAGGTGTGCTTGACAAGGAGCATGCATATACCGTGAACCCGATGAATAGAGTAAAAGACGTCAAATACAATAGGAAAATTACGGAAAACGTTGGTAATTCCCCATTTGGCCTGAATCTAGGTGCTAAAGTTTTATGCATCTTAGCCCCTATAAGTGCATAGATAATTAATTATATGTAAGTTATATGTATTGATCGTGCAAATAATATATTTATATAATCAAGTCATTCATTAAAGATGATCATTAATTGATGATTTGATAAATATGATAACCAACATATTCTCACATAATTAAATTCCAATGATAAATATCAGTAAAGATCTTTACATGATTACCAATAAATAGCTCTTAAATCTATAATTATAATATATATGAGACCAATTATGTATCCCTAATTATTTTTAGTAGTAGTTAATCACCCTATAATTCTTGAAGCAGCCTTAACCAATATTGAAGCTGATTTATAAAATTGCTTCAGACCAGTCAAAAGGTGTTTTTTACAAACATTTATGAATTATGACATAAAATATTACAAATAGAAAAAGAGGATTTTTTAATTTTTTTAATTTTTTTTTTATGATCATCAGCTCGAAATAAATATTTATCTGCTTTTAATTATTTAAACATACACCACCTTAAAAATTTATACTACGACCATTATGTACACTGTAAATCTTTGGGCTATACAATTCATAATTTGTATATCTTAATAGAACACAATAGTATAGTTCAACTTGTCAATTATTATATTTATTGTCGCGCCCTGAGGCTAGTCCCTAGACGTAACACGGGACCTAGGGTCACAAGTAACCCCAAGCTAACCCTGAATCTGGCATATCACAAGCATACTGAAATAACTCTAACCAAGCGGTAGCATAACTGAATAATGAATAAAATCTAAAGGAATTCAACTGTGAATATCTGAAAGAAATAACTGAGTTCAAAGTAGAACAACCCAAATCAACTGAGTTTGACTCTATGTCTGAAAGCCTCTAATACTAATGAGTTGCTTAAACAAGTCCCCAGCTAACTCTACAATGCTGAAACTAACAACGAACTAACTAAACCAAAAAACATAAAGAAACATCCTCGGATGATGAGGACTCAGCCCTGATTATCGCTGATGTGGCACCAATATGAACTAATTACGAGGTTGAACCAGAGAATCCGAGCCTGCATCATAATAGGATGCAGCATAAAGTATGCGTCAATACTTCGGATGTACTGAGCACGAGGGATATGCAAAGCTGACTGAATATATAAACATGCTAAAAACATTGGTCAAGTATGTAAACTGAACTGAACTAAAGTACATATTCCTAAGAAACAATAATGCATAAAAACTAGAGTGCAAGAGTAAACTGGAAGCATGTTGAAAAACTTAGAATAAATACAAATATGGGCCTGAAGTACCTTACTGAAGCTAATACTATGGGAGCGTCTATTAACCGACATAATCCACGTGAGCTAAACGTGGAGTCCGATGTATATGTCTTATCGAGAGGACCCAATATACCTTGATGTGGCGTGACTGTAGCATGATCACTAAAACTGATGCCCAACAGAGGGGATTTATAAAACTACGATGACACGTAGTTCTGGAACTTGAGGGTACATTGAACCCTAGTCCAAATCAGTGCTAAACACTACTCCCAAACTGGATACTAGTATCTCATTTTTTAATGTGGTCCTGAATTCATGAGACATAACTAAACAGGTCTGAAAACAATTGCTGAGAAAAGTTGTGGACAGAAAACTGACTAAATTCTTTTTAAAACTAAATGCTAACACCCTGAGCTAAATTCTGGAGAAGAGCTAATTCATGTGAAAATACTACAATTATAGGCTAAGTTATTTTCCTTTCAAATCTCCATAAAAATTCATGCAAACTCATTTAAATAAGTATAGAACCGAGTAGTAATCACAAGAATCAATTTTGTAAAGCATCTACATAGTTGGGCAAGAACCCTAGTTTCATAAAACCATAATAATCAAAAAAGGAGTATGAACTTTTGGGCATAAGGGCGAATGAAACCCGTATTGAATACTCACATACCTGGTGAAGAAAAACTACGGAGAAATCCTCTGGATTTGGGGCAGTACTTGAAGGAGAGCTCTACTTGTTCTGGAGAGAAAATTGTCACCTCTTTCTTTTCTTTTCTTTCTAAGTCTAATGATTTAAGGAGAATGAATGTTTTAGGTAGTTTTTGACTAATTAATTAGGCTTAGACAAAGTAAAACGACGTAGTTTAAGTACCAAACGCATAGGGAGAAAGACCAATACGACCCTGACTTAAAACTGACGAGGTGACTTAAAAGAGGGGCTTCACGAGCCGTTTAAAGTATCACGACCCATCTAGTGGGTCGTGATGTTGCCCTTCCCGACAAAGCTTCACTAAAATGGGAACAACTTTTTACTCCGGGCTCGGAATTAGGCAAACTTGGTGGCGTTGGAAGGAGGACTCAAAGACATTTAATTTGATAGGTCATGGGCCACCTAATTCATTTTGTCCTGAGAGATATGATCGTTTGAAGTTGACACAAAATTTAAAAACTGCTGGGTGACTTGTACGGACTCCTAGATGGGTCGTCCAAGTCACCAAGGGCCGTCTAGGCGACTCCTGCCCAGGAATTCCTGGATGGTTGTTCACGATGCCTTTAACAGGCCGTGGAACCCTAAATGGGCCGTCTAGGGTGCCGTGAAGGGTCCATGATCTATTTTGGGTTCGTGGACTTGATCATTTGTCCTTTTTAGCCCCTTTTCAAAGTCCGAGGTGTTAAAATATATCTCCCTTGGGATTATTCGTCCTCGAATGAAGACTAAACAAGCTGAGTATGGAGGGAAAGACGTGCAATCCCTACCAACTGAGTACTAGAAACTGATTTCTTATTGAGCTGAGTCCTATAGACATGAAAACATGCTGAAATGCATGAATAGCTAAGGAAATATGATACTAAGACTGAATTGCACATGAGTAAACAGAGAGATTGGAGAGGAACTATTACCTCAAGCTGAAACTGAATCGGAGGAGAAGAGGTGAGGGTAGTTAGCCATCATGGCTGCTTCGGATTCCCAAGTAGCTCCCTCTACGGACTGATTCCTCCACAAAATCTTTACTGAAGTGACTTTCTTATTTCTCAACCTATGAACCCGACGATCAAAAATCTCAACTGGAACCTCCTCATAGGTGAGGCTATCCTTCACAACCACACTCTCTAAAGGTAGTATCAATGCCAGATCACGCACACACTTCTTCAACAAGGAAATGAGAAAGACTGGATGAACCACTGCTAGTTCTACTGACAACTCTAACTCATAAGCCATATTACCAACCCTTTTCAGGATTCTGTAACGACCTACATACCTGGGACTGAGCTACCTTTCTTTCCAAATCTCATCATCCCCTTCATGGGTGACACCTTTAGGAAAATCCAATCATCAATTTTAAACTCTAAGTCCCTTCTCCTCACATCTGCATAGGACTTCTAACGACTCTGAGTTGTCTTAAGTGTATTTCTGATAAGCTGAACTTTCTCCATAGCCTTATGAATCGAATCTGTCCCAATCAAGGTTGCTTCACCTACTTCGAACCAACTGATACATCCAAACTTACACTTCAATTAAGAAGTATAAACGGTCGAAGTCAATTTATAAAACTCAACGTGAGCTGAGGTCGATCCCACCGAGAATTTCTTAACAAAAATAGTTTCATTGTCGCATTTATCCAAATGTTGATATTATTTCCTAGAGAAAGTAACTTCAAAATGTAAAATGGGTTTAGTTGTAAGGTTCAGGTAACCAATGTTGTTAAAAAATCCATATTAACAATTAACAGAGTCTTGATTTTAAGGTTGTATTGATAAGTGAATGAAACCAGGGTTGTGTTTTCCATGACGTTACAATCTAGTGTTGGTTCATGAACGAGCTTCAGGTAATTTATTCTTTGCAAATTACAGGCGAGTTAAATGTATCTAACACTTCTCAGTCTAGTTTAGTAACTTCCACTCAAATCCTCTTGGTCCTAGAGTGTTAACAGAGTTTACCCTCACATATTATGACATTAAAGTTCTCTTCTCTCTTCTCTCGAACTTTTACTCTATTTCATCAGATTAACTCGACTTTTTCCAACTATCAATTTTCTCTCGAACAATTGATAGATACAGGCTGGTTCTAACACGTGCACTCATTAGAAAGAATGAATAACGAAAGCTGAGTTATGCTCTGCAAATATAAATCACATTCTACTCGTTTTATGAATTTACACTTAGATTTCAGTCATAGTTCCCACAACCCTAGTTGTGGTTTTCAGCCAGTCATGCTTGCAATTAAATAAGAAAATATACGTAATAGATACATTAAGAAGGATCAATTACGAAGATTTGCAAATTCAAAGAACAATTGATATTCAAAAACCAAATCAAACTTCCAATCTCGATTCAACCGTCAATTGATAAAAACCAAAGTAGAGAATATTTAGAAAGTAGTCGCTCGTTCCAGATGTGACGAGATAAAACAAAAATTAAACCTAATTAATTCAAATGGTCTGTCTAAAAAGATTCCTACTCGAAGTAGGACTGAATTGTCGCAGCTTTTCACGGTCAGTAAGACAACCCGTCAAGGGCTTCACGGTCCATGAAGCCCTCCGTGGTCTTTACTTGGTGATATCACAGAGTGGTTTATCAAAGCCTGCCTACTAGAAAATCAGCACGACCTCCATCACGAACCGTTGTGAGGACCACAGCCCGTCTAGGCTCCCGTGGTGCTTACTTAGCCATGCCAAATTTAACACCTCGATGCCTGTCTCCTGGAAAATCTTCACGACCTCCATCATGATCAGTCATGATCACCACGGCCCGTCTGGGTGTCTGTGGTCTTTACTTGGTCATACCAAATTTAGCTCCTCACAACATGTACATTGGAAATCCTTCACGAATATCAAGATGGACCGTGAAAGATACCACGGTCCGTCATAGTCTCTGTGGTCCTGACTTGATCAAACTTAGTTTGCCTTGCTGACACTGATTCAACTCCACGAGCCTCCAGACGGCTCGTCATCATGACCACGGCCCGTCTGGGGCTCCGTGGTGTATATTCCAGGATCTTTTCCTTCTTCTTTCTATTTTTTAAGCAAGTTTAAACCTGTCTAGGCATTCAAGAAACACATCAAATGTTACATGAATACACTCGATTCTAGTATTAATCCTTAGTTTTGAGTGTCAAATGTGCCAATATTTCCCGTCACATCAACACCCTCAACTTAGAACCATTACTTGTCCTCAAGTGATGAGAAAGAATGACACCTGCCTCTCAAACACCCAAAAACACTTTACTAATATGCAACAACTATCTTGACAACAACTTGTATCCAAAATCATCTATCTAACATGCAAGGATCAATGTATGACATCCCATTACTCACAGTCAACCATGCTTATGCTCATGGACGTTATCAGCCAACACAATTTAACTATCAAATACAGACATAATGTCCTCACATCAAAGAAGTCCCTCACACATGATAATTGGGACTAAATACGATTCTCACACTCACAAGGAACTTCTAACACTAAGAACACAAGACCATAGACTTGCCCTTATTTTCTACGCTCTATCTTTAAAACAACTGTAATAGGATCACTGACTGACTTTATAGTCTTGTAACATAGGCTTGGGCTAGGGTATGGAATATATGGTTTTATGAGTGACTATTTTACCTTGGTTCTCCAAAGTATAATTAGCACACAACTTTATCCGCTCGATTTCATCTTCTCTCAATTCAGTACATCCCAGTAACCACACCATTTATATATATATATATATATACTACCAGATTCTTTGACATGCACATTATTCCTGAACAATACTCTTTGACTTTGTGCTTTTAGCGCTGACTGAGTGAGCCTTCTTTTTACACTTTTTCCTTTCTACTCGGGGTGTGATCACCCTCAACTTAGGCTTTTGGCCTGAGTTGTGACATTGTATCTTTGGAGACCAAAGGATATGATATCAACGGGTAAGAATAAAATAACCTGCAAGGCTCAAAAAGGGTTCAAGGGTCATGCTTTCATTTGGTAGTTTACTTTTGGTTTTGAGTGGGCTTAGCAAAAAGGGCCTAATGATCATCTCCTATCCAATTATTTTCATATTTTCGCAAGACTACTTGGCAAGTTCTAACTTCTGCACCTAGTGTTAGACTTCAAGCAAACTTTACACACGCATGACACATGACTACATTTTCCAGTTCCTTAGTTAATCGATTTATGTTCCAGGCTAGCAATGTTCAACCCATGAGTATCTAGGATGTCATCCAAAGAGCCTAACATTCAAACTTTCAGGTTAAGGACATATTTGTTAGTATTTCGGACACAAACAAACTCCAAACTTTGCTGATACACAGCTTAACACACAAAAACTACAAAAACTTCACAAATTTATCACCACACACCATCAAAACACAACACAGAGCCAACCTCCATACACACAGGTTGCTCACCACCCCCTCCCCAAACAACAATACTTTTCCCTCAAAGTAAATAATGAAAAATAATAAAGGGCTTTGAGGAGGGGTCATACCTACGGTGCACTAGGCGCCGATAATCGGAGTAGTGTCGGCACCCTTATCAACGGGTGCACTCTCAGAAACCTGCACTGGGTCAGGCTGACCACTGCTAATCGAGGCAAATACCACACTACTAGAAGCGCTAGCTAACACCGCATCTTGCCTCTGCTGTGCCAGTGCTTCTGCTTCCTTTGCTAGTTTCTGGGACTCCTTGCGGGCTTTCTTGTGCTGCCTCCTTTCCTCTTTGGAGAGGTTAGTCGATTGCGCCTCATCAGACTCCCCAGCATTTTGTTTTCTCTTGCTGGATTTGTCTTTGGGCAGTTCTCCCTAGAAGTCATCAAGTACCTGAGTAGTAGGCGGCTCACTGAACAAGCTCATCAAAGACTCTGGTACAACTGAAGAGGGCATGGTGACTGGCTTCTCAGCTAGTTTAGCAATCACAACTCGCATCTCAGCCAACTGTGTCTTCAATTCCTCCGCATTTACCAAACCGGCAGCCTGTAACTAATTTTGTACATAGACCTCCAGACCGTCCATCCTGTCTTTTAGAACTGCAAGCTCCTTCCGCATCTCATTCTTTAGTCGCATCTCCGCAGCTAACACATCTTGTTGTACTACCTGAGGTAGTCTGAGTATGATCTGATCGACCATGGACTTGGTCTGCCGCTGATCTGCAACAAATCTCTCAAAGATCACAGTAGGGATAGTAACGAAAGTACATGTAGCCTGGGAATCTGTAGCTGGTGGTAGTGCTGTACCAACATCTGGTTGCGTAGCTGCACCCTGCTCACTACTTCCCTCAACTTGTGGTATCTCAACCGGTATGTGCGGTACTACTGCTAGTGGTTCCACCGGTGTAGATTTGGCACCAAAAGATGATTTGCAACATCCTTGATTTTGGATGCTGCGGTGATCCTATGTGCCTCAGTCCATCCGTCTTCTAGCTTATTTGGAGAAATATTGGCTTGCAGACACAGTTTCCCTATCAGACAGGGAAATGGTAACCCAACTCTTTCATTCAGTGCTCTGTCCCGCATTTCTATGGCGATGATACGGCCTACATTGACTGGGTAACCAGCCACGAGGCAAGCAACCAGTGATGCGAGGGACGGTGACAAGGTATTATCATTTGCTGTAGGCCGAAACTGTGTACGAACAACAGCCCACCAAACTTTAGCCGGGAATGACAACGATGCCTTAGTGATCTGCATCTGTGCCCCTGCTACCCATGCTACGTTCTCACCCTCTGAGGCAATCAACCGCAAGACCTGCTCCCTTGAAGTCGGATCCTCCATCTCAGTCTCACTCGTCACATCATGATGTTTACCCTCAAAAAGGCCAACTGAAGCTGGTGCTGTGTACTCTGGGCCATGTAACATCCTGTTGATCGTGGCTTCAGAGATATCTACTGATTTGCCTCTCACTACTACAGAGTTGAGTGTCCCCATGTGCTTGCGAACACTTTCTGCCCCTCTTTGTAGTTTCAGTGTCGGCAACAAAGTTCATCAGAGCAGCTGCATAGGAAGCATATAATTCTCGGGTAATATGGTGGGAGAACTCCCCAGAAGAGTTGGTCATCCATCCGAATTGATGAATTTGGAATATTCTGTAAATGTCTGGAAATGCTTGGATATCTGATGCCACTACTCTAGTCTCAGGTATGACTGGTCGATCACTAAAGCCACCCGTCTTGGACACTATCCCATTCGTGAAGAACTCCTCAGACCTGCGCACAGTCCACATATAACGATAACATTCAATTAGTTGATGTCTCACCACTGGGTCATATTCATGTAGGTGGAAAAATTGAATCCTCGCAGCCTCGGTGCTGGCCTCCTCATCTTCCTCCTGGGCATCTACGTCTTCATGTGCCCCTGTTTCAGCATCTGTTCCCACTGCAGTTGGAGGTGCAACTACATTCTCCTTAGAGCCGCTAACAGACTCTTCACCGCTTCCAAAACTGCTACCAGACGCTTCACCGTTTCCAAAACCAGTGCCAGATGCCTCACCACTCCCGGATCCACTACCTTTCACTTCAGACTGGGAAAGAGTGTCCTGAAGAATGGCCTTCGCTGTTCGGGATCTAGTAGCTCGAGGGGAATGCTCCTCAATTGTGGTATTAACCCGAACCTCCGAGATACTAGACTCTGCCTCATTATCACTATGAGTTGGTGAGGGAGGTGGTGAGGTATGCGACGGTTCCGTCTTTCTTAGGGGTCCCATAGTACCTGAGGTGAACCAACATAGATTAAAAATCGAACAAGTAACATGACACACTAACATGTACTCAAACTTCCCCTGTGTAAATACAATATGACGCCTTGCCTTAAAAATGCCTTCACCCAATCTATCATTGGGAAAGGCCACGTAATCAAAATGAAAAACTAGACTAAATACAAAGAAAACAAAACAAACAAAAAATATATATTTTTATATATAAAGGTCAACATGGACCGTGGTGGGTACCATGATCCGTGGAAGCCATCGTGAACAAGAGACATTGCATTGTTTCAACAGGGGACTACACTAGTTATGGTTCACGGAGGACTTCACGGTCCGTGAAATGAACCACGGTCCGTGAGAGCCCTCGTGAACTTAGCCACTGAGTCTCTTCTTTGCTAAGTGTGGACCACGAGTGGTTTCACAGCCCGTGGCTCCCTTCACAGTCCGTGAATCCCATCGTGGACTTAAACTTAGCAATTTCTTTCAGTGACTTCTCACCCCGTACATGCACTATGCCTAATTTCATCAAGTAGCAGCACACAACGACAATTTATGAAGGATATTTGCACATGGATGAAATTAATCTATAGAATCTCACAACCCATTACCCACTAAGAGCGAGCTTTGCGCAATTTAAGCATACCCACATACAAACATTTATCTTTTCTCAATTTCAACATTGTATAACTGCGAAAATCCCATGAGTATCATTTACTTACGCAATTTAGAACTCAAATTATGCTCAGGGTATCATCTATCACTAACCCTCACACAAATTAAGCATACCCACAACAAAAATTACCAAATTCAATCAATTTCAACATACCCATCACAATTAGAACCTAATACACACTTCATCAAGTAAGAGTACACAAAAGCAACCAACAATTCATAGTTCCAACTTGATTCTAGATAAGATCAAACTTGTATCAAGTAGGGAGAAGAACTTACTTAAATAGTTGCTCAACTTTCGACTTTGAAAACTAAAGTGAAGTGCAATGTTGATTCCTTAAAATAATGGACTTAGGGTTTTGATTTCTTGATGGATTTTGAAGTTATGGATGTTGAAAAACCGTTTAATAGCCTTAGGACTCGTTAAGGATGAGAGAAAAGAGAGAAAACCCAACCTTTGGCGCTTTAGAAGATTATATAATACGTTTCAAAACTTTTAATTTTGCGCGGGTTGGGTCGGGTCAACTGGGCACTGCTGGCCTACCCACGACGGACCGTGAAGAAGCTCGTGAAGAGCACCACGGTCCGTGGGAGTGTAAGTGAACAACACTTGGGCGAGAAGACTGACTTGAGGTTCACAAAAGGCTAAACGGTCCGTACAAAGTCCGACGTACCGTAAACCCGTCCGTGAACCTATTGTTGCAAATTCCAGTAACTCCTCTAATGTTGTTGGTGCCTGAGACAGACAGTGATAGAGCTTGTGGAGCATCACAGTCCGTAAAGTTGCCCGTGAAGAGTGACTTGGCTTCAGTTCTTCAGTTATTTGTCCAACTTTTTCCTGCACACAACAATAAACAATGATTCTATAAAAACAATGAAAATATACTCGAATAAAAACTACCTATCACATTTACAATCATGGGTTGCCTCCCAAGCAGCGTACAATTTAACGTCGCGGTGCGACGCAGGTTACTTATTACTTAGACTTCATCAAGTTTTCATTCCTCCACTATTTTCACTTCCTCTGGGACTCCCAGGTATGCCTTGATTCGCTGACCATTGGCTTTGAACCTCTCGCCCTTCTCATTCTCAAGCTCAATAGCACCCGATTGAAATATCTGAGTTACCTTGAATGGTCCATACCATTTGGATCTCAGTTTCTAAGGAAACAGACGAAGACTGGAGTTTAAAAGTAGCACCAAATCACTCGGACTGACGGCCCTTTTCTCAATATGCTTATCATGATACATCTTCATCCTTTCCTTGTACAGTGCAGACCTCTCATAAGCTCTCAAGCAGAATTCATCCATCTCATTAATCTGATCCAGTCTCAGGTTCGCTGTTTCACTCCAACTGAGGTTCAACTTCTTTAGTGCCCAGAGTGCCTTATGCTCCAGCTCAACAGGCAAATGACATGCCTTTCCAAACACCAACTGATATGGAGACATACCAATTGGTGTCTTGAAAGCTGTTTGTTATGCCCATTGAGCATCATCCAACTTTCTTGCCCAGTATGTTCTGTTGGCATTCACTATCTTTACCAAAATCACTTTGATCTCCCGATTTCATACCTCAACTTGGCCACTTGTCTGCGGATGATATGGTGTTGCCACCTTATGCTGTTTTACCCCATATTTAGCCAAAAGTACACTGAACACTTTATTACAGAAATAGGAGCCTCCATCGCTGATAATCACTCTAGGTGTACCAAACCTTGAGAATATGTTCTTCTTCAGAAAACCAGCAACACACTTTTACCATCATTTTCAGGCAGGGCGACTGCCTCAACCCGTTTGGACACATAGTCCACTGCCACCAGTATGTACTTTTGCCCATAAGAGCTCACAAATGTTCCCATAAAGTCAACTCCCCACACATCAAACAGTTCCACCTCCAAAATAAGTGTCATTGGCAATTCATGTCGACGAGAGATGGCTCCTTGCCTCTAGCAGACATCACACCCCTTGACTAGATCAATTGAGTCCTGGTGGATTGTAGGCCAGTAGTACCCACTCTGGAGTACCTTGTGGGCTATCCGAGCACCTCCATGATGACCACCTACTGGAGAGGAGTGACAGGCTTCTAAGATATGCAACATTTCAGCCTCAGGGATACATCTCCTGATGATGTTATCAGCACACAACCTGTACAGATATGGTTCATCCCAAAAATACTTTCCCACATCATGTAGGAATTTCTTCCTTTTCTGGAATGTTAGCCCTTCAGGCATCAAATCGCTGACAAGAAAGTTAGCAAAGTCAGCAAACCAAGGAATGAGATCAAGAGTGACGGCTAATACCTGCTCATCTCGGAATGAATCATTTATGTCTAACTCAAGTTCCTCCTTCTTTTCTGCCTCCAATCTAGACAGTTGATTAGCCACTTGATTTTCACAACCCCTTCTGTCTTTGACTTCAAAGTCAAATTCTTGAAGCAACAGCACCCATCTTATCAATCTCGACTTTGCATCTTTCTTCGCCATGAGATATCACAGTGCTGCATGATATGTGTGGACGATCACTCTAGTGCCTAGAAAGTATGCCCTGAACTTCTCAAATGCATATACCACAGCCAGTAGTTCCTGTTCAGTGACAGTTTAGTTGCGCTGTGCTCCGTTAGCGATTTGCTGGCATAGTAGATCGGGTGGAAGATCTTGTTGCACTTTTGTCCCAACATAACTCCCAAGGCAGTACCACTTGCATCACACATTACCTCAAATGGTTTCGACCAGCTTCTCTTTCAGGCACTCAAAGGCTCTTAGGCATGCATCATCAAAGGCAAATTTCACCTCTTTCTCCAAAAGCTTGCACAAGGGATGTGCAATTTTCAAGAAATCCTTGATGAAACACCTGTAAAATCCTGCATGTCCTAAAAAGCTTCGAATACTTTTCACATAAATAGGCGGAGGCAACTTTTCAATTACCTCAATCTTTGCTTTGTCTACCTCCAGTCCCTTCTGCGACACCTTATGGCCTAGGACTATGCCTTCCTTGACCATGAAATGGCATTTCTCCCAGTTAAGCACCAAATTCGCCTCCTCACATCACTGTAGTGCCCTGCTAAGATTCAACAAACAATCATCAAATGTGTCACTTACCAGAGAAAAATCATCCATGAACACTTCCAAAGTGTCCCCCACCATGTTCGAGAAGATGGACATCATACACCTCTGTAAAGTTGCTGGTGCATTACATAATCCAAATGGCATGCGTTTGAACGCAAAAGTACCATAAGGACATGTAAAGGTAGTCTTTTCCTGATCTTCTGGTGCAATTGTTATCTAGTTGTACCCAGAGTAACCATCTAAGAAATAGTACCACCCTTTGCCAGCCAACCTGCCAAGCATCTGATCCATGAACGACATTGGAAAGTGGTCCTTCAAGGTCCACTTGTTCAGCTTCCTGTAAACCATGCAAACTCGCCAACCAGTGACTGGTCTTTGTGGAATCAACTCGTTCTTTGCATTGGCTACCACTGTCATACCACTCTTCTTGGGCACACACTGCACTGGACTAACCCAATGACTGTCAGAAATGGGGTACACCACCCCTGCATCCAACCACTTTATGATCTCCTTTTTGACCACCTTTTGCATTGGTGGATTTAACCTCCTCTGGCGCTCTATACTCGCGCTGCAGTCCTCCTCAAGTTGAATTTTATGAGTACAGATACCCGGAGGTATCCTAATGATGTCAGCAATGGTCCAACTAATCGCCCTTTTGTACCTTATCAAGACTCTGATAACCCCTTGCACGTGTTCATCATTCAGATCTTCAGCCAAAATAACTGGCAAAGTATTATTAGCACCCAAAAAAACATACCTTAGATGACTAGGTAGCTGTTTCAGTTCAAGTACAGGAGGCTCCTCAATGGATGGCTTTGCTGGAGGATTTGGTCTGTTTTTCGGATCCAGGTCTAATTTCTTCGGAGCATAAGAATGTGATCCCATGCCCTGTAGAGCATTCACAGTCTCCACATAGTCATTCCGGAAGTCTTCTTCAAAATTCATTAGCACGGCCGCCAACGTTTCAACAACAAACCTCTTCTCAATAGTAGCTCCCGATTCCCCTTCATCAAAGATCTCTATCGTTGACACCACATTCATGTCTTGTGGTTGCTTCATAGACCTGCATATCTTAAACTTTACCTCCTCATTGTTGAGCCTGAATTTCAGCTCTCCGCTCTCAACATCAACTAAAGCTCGACCTCTGGCCAGAAATGGCCTTCCCAAAATTATAGGAACCTCAAAGTCCACTTCGCAATCCAGAATCATGAAGTCTGCCGGAAAAATAAAACTATCCACTTTTACGAGCACATCACATAAAATACCAACAGTCCACTTCACTGACCCATCTACCATCATCAACCTCATCGCGATGGGTTTTGGAACCTCCAAGCCTAGTTGCTGCTAGATGGCCAGCGGTATCAGATTTATACTTGCCCCTAGATCGCCCATGGACTTCGCAAACTCAAATGATACGATGGTGCAAGGTATAGTGAATGCACCTGGATCCTCCTTTTTCTGCACCAGAGATCTTGCAGCAATAACACTACAATGATGAATATTGTCAGTTAATTCAAAACTTACAGCTCTTTTCTTTGTGACTAAGTCTTTCATGAACTTAGCATATCCTGGCATCTGCTCCAGAGCTTTCACCAATGGGATGTTCACTGATAGCTGTCTTAGCATGGTTATGAATTTTGCAAATTTCCCATCCTCAGCTTTCTTCTTGAGTCTTTGAGGGAACGGAGGAGGTGGTCTTAGTATCTGGTATAAAGGCAAGTTGCCTCAACTTTTTTTTCCTTCACCCCTGCTGGCTTTACTGTTGGTTGAGCCTCTTTTACGTCATCTACCTTTTCAGCTTCAACCTCTTCTTCTTCATTTCTCCCCATGCATGTTCCTGCTCAGTACCTGCAGATATTTGCTCATTCAGAATCTTACCGCTTCTGGTGGTGATATCCATGCAATGTCCATCTTTCTTGGGATTCTGAATAGTGTCACTTGGTAGTGACCCATTCTTCCTCTGGTTCAGTGATGCTGATAGTTGTCTCAACTGTTGCTCTATCTGCTTGATAGAAGTGGTGTAAGAATCCACCAGTTGACTCATACTGGAGAAGTCACCCTTCATTTCTTTCACACCTGCATCAGTAGACTCAACTTTTTGTAACACTTTGGCTAACATATCTTCCAATTTGGATCCGCTGGAACTACCACCTGTCCGATCTCTATATTCGGGGGTACATAAACACCACTGCGGTCATTCTTGTAGCCATCTCTATTCTGCCAGTTGCCTTGTTCTCTATTTGTTGGCCTTTCATACTCTCCTTCTCTGGAATATTCCGACCTGTATTTCAGGAATTATATCCTTGGTTTCCCGAGTTATAAATCCGGAAACCCTCTTGGTTGCCCAAATATTTAGCCTCTTCATCTAAATTGATGTCCTGATCTTCATACATGTTTGGGGCTCCCACAACATTTACATTCTCAGAACCTGCCATGATATGCTTCGTTAGTAGATCCATCTGAGTCCTCATGTGGGCCATGTATTGATCCCTTTCTTCCTCTCACTTCTTTTGTTCAGCTGAAAGCTCGAATGTGAATCCCAGATCTCCAACTTCAGCATCTCTGGTGTGGCATGCTCTATTGTTTTTCAAAACTTCATCCATAATTTGAACGATCTCTGGAAATAGTTTTCTCATGAAGGAACCTCCACACACTGCATCAACAACAGGCTTAGTAACATAATTTAATGATCTATAAAATACCTGTTTTAAATGTCTTTGTTTAAGACTATGGTTCGGGCATTTCTTCAGCTTTTGGCTGAATCTCCACCAAGTATCATGCATTGCCTCCCCTAGTTGTTGCTTATGTGTACTTATCTCATCCTTCATCTGCAGTTCTTGTGACTCAAGATAGAATCGTTCCAGGAAGGCTTCATTTAACGCATTCCAAGTTCTGATAGAATCATCTGGCATCTCATTCAACCAGTTTGTTGCCTCTCCAGTAAGAGACAACGAGAATAACCTTAGTCTCATAGTAGTCTGACTCACCCCAGGGATCTCCTGTGATTTGCAGATCGCTACGAAGTTCATTACATGTTGATGAGCATCATCACCAATTATCCCTCTGAACATTCCCTTCAGGTTCAACAGCCGAATCATCGTGCTGGTGATTGTGAATTTCACTCTTGGAGTTAATGCATGCAACACTATTGCTCCGGTGGCTCCAGCTCCATCTAGATCTAAGTCATCCTCTTCAAACACTTTGTGAGCTGGTTGCTGTGCTCGACCCCATGGAGCTAATGGTTGGCGGTGAGGAGGAGCTATCTCTTCCACTCCTTCATGTACCTCCACCACTCTAGGTGGGTTGTTCACAGCATGTTGATGAGCACCTCTTGCAGCGGTCTCAACCTCAAGTCCTAATCTTTGCCTTTGAGCCTCAAGTTCCTGTGCATTTACCATCTTACAGATAATTTTCCTAAGTTTTGGATCGTAAGGAATCAATGGAGCTCCCTTATTTCTGGTATTGGGCATGCACTGTTGAACTTACCTGTTAGAGACACAGACAAAGAACCAGATGTAAATTTAGGAAATATAACTACAGTTCGAATAAATGCTAGTAAAATATTTCTGAATTGAAATTCCTCGACAGCGGCGCCAAAATTTGATACGTCCAAACTTACACTTCAATTAAGAAGTATAAACGGTCGAAGTCAATTTATAGAACTCAATGTGAGCTGAGGTCGATCCCACAGAGAATTTCTTTACAGAAATAGTTTCACTATCGTGTTTATCCAAATGTTGTTATTATTTCCTAGAGAAAGTAACTTCGAAATGTAAAATGGGTTTAGTTGTAAGGTTCAGGTAATCAATGTTGTTAAAATATCAAGATTAACAACTAAAAGAGTCTTGATTTTAAGGTTGTATTGATAAGTGAATGAAACCAGAGTTGTGTTTCCCATGATGTTACAATCTAGTGTTGGTTCATGAACGAGCTTCGGGTAATTTATTCTTTGCAAATTACAGGCGAGTTAAATGTATCTAACACTTCTTAGTCTAGTTAGATAACTTCCACTCAAATCCTCTCGGTCCTAGAGTGTTAACAGAGTTTACCCTCGCATATTATGACGTTAAAGTTCTCTTCTATCGAACTCAAACTTTTACTCCATTTCATCAGATTAACTCGACTTTTTCCCAACTATCAATTTTCTCTCAAACAATTGATAGATACAAGCTGGTTCTAACGCGTGCACTCATTAGAAAGAATGAATAACAAAAGCTGAGTTATGCTCTACAAATATAAATCACATTCTACTCGTTTTATGAATTTACACTTAGATTTCAATCATAGTTTCCACAACCCTAGTTGTGGTGTTTAGCCACTCATGCTTGCAATTAAATAAGCAAAGATACGTAATAGATACATTAAGAAGGATCACTTACGAAGATTTACAAATTCAAAGAACAATTGATATTCAAGAACCAAATCAAACTTCCTATCTCGATTCAACTGTCAATCGATAAAAACCAAAGTAGAGAGTATTTAGAAAGTAGTCGCTCGTTCCAGATATGATGAGATAAAACAAAAATTAAGCCTAATTATTTCAAATAGTCTATCTAAAAAGAGTCCTACTCGAAGTAGGACTGAATTGTCGCACCTTTTCACTGTCAGTAAAACGACCCGCCAAGGGCTTCATGGTCCGTGAAGCCCTCTGTGGTCTTTACTTGGCGATATAACATAGTGATTTATCAAAGCTTGCCTACTGGAAAATCTGCACGACCTCCATCACGAACCGTTGTGAGGACCACGACCCGTCTGGGCTCCCGTGGTCCTTACTTAGCCATGCCAAATTTAACTCCTCGATGCCTGTCTCATGGAAAATCTTCACGACCTCCATCACGATCAGTCATGAGGACCACGACCCATCTGGGTGTCCTTGGTCTTTACTTGGTCATACTAAATTTAGCTCCTCATAACCTGTACACTGGAAATCCTTCACGAACATCAAGACGGACCGTGAAAGAGACCACGGTCCGTCATAGTCTCCGTGGTCCTGACTTGATCAAACTCAGTTTGCCTTGCTGACGCTGCGTCAAATCCACGAGCCTCCAGACGGCTCGTCATCATGACCACGGCCCGTCTGGGGATCTGTGGTTATATTCCAGGATCTTTTCCTTCTTCTTTTTATTTTTTTTACGCAAGTGTAAACCTCTCTAGGCATTCAACAAACACATCAAATATTACATGAATACACTCGATTCTAGTATTAATCCTTAGTTTTGAGCGTCAAATGTTCCAATATTGTACGGCACATCACCAACCAATCAGAGACCAACATCTACGCCCATACAGTGCCTCATAAGGAGCCATATGAATACTGGAATGAAAGATGTTATTATAGGCGAACTCTATGAGAGTCTATGAGAGGTAGGTGATCATCCCAACTACCCTTGAAATTGATCATGCAAGATCTCAACATGTCCTCTAAGTTATGAATTGTATGCTCTGCCTGACCATCCGTCTGTGGATGAAATGCGGTACTGATTTTTACGTGAGTACCAAGACCTTTCGGAAACGATCTCTAGAAATGAGAGGTAAACTAAGGACCTCTATCTGAGATGATAGACAAAGGAACCTCATGCAACCTGACTATCTTGCTGATGTAGAGTCTGGCATAATCCTCCGCTGAATCTGTAGTCTTGACTAACAAGAAGCGAGTTGACTTAATGACTCTGTCAACTATCACCCAAATAGAGTTATGGTGTCTGCGAGTACAAGGAAAACCCATAATGAAATCCATGTTGACCACTTCCCACTTTCAAGTAGGAATGCTAATTTCCTAAGTCACACCTCGTGGTTTCTGATATTCTACTTTAACTTGCTGACAGTTGGGGCACTTAGCCACAAAATCTGCGATGTCCCTCTTCATGTTGTTCCACCAATAGACTTCTCTTATATCACAATACATATTAGTGGCCCCCAGATGAATAGAATATCTGGAATTATAGGTTTTTGTAAGGATCTGCTGCCTCAACTCACGCACATTAGGTACACATAAACGATCCTAGTAATGAAGCACACTATCTCCCCCTTGGGAGAAAACCTCAACTTTCTGCTGATGAACTGCACCTTTCAATTAAAGCAATATAGGATCACTATCATGTTTCTCCTTAACCTCTGCTACCAATGAAGATTCTGATCCATTCTGGACTATCACACCACCATCTGACGTGTCCACAAGACAAACTCCTAAGCGAGCAAGCCAGTGAACATCTCTGGTAATTCTTTTCTCTCTTCCTCAACATGTGCCACACTACCCATGGATAGTGAGGGCGTCATCCACTATATTGGCCTTACCCGGATGGTAGAGCACATTCATGTCATAGTCTTTGAGGAATTCAATTCATCTCCTCTGACAAAATATCAACTCTTTCTAGGTGAACACATACTGTTGGCTCTTATGATCTGTGAACACATCAACATGAACACCATAAAACTAGTGTCTCCAAATCTTTAGAGTAAACATGACGGCTGCAAGCTCGATGCCATGAGTCGTGCAGTTCTTATTATGGACCTTAAGTTGTCTGGAAGCATAAGCTATGACCTTACCCTGCTGCATCAACGCACAACCTAGGCCGACCCTGGATGCATCACAATAAACCATATAACCGCCTGAACCCTCTGGTAGAGTCAAGACATGAGTTGTAGTCAACCTGGTCTTCAGTTCTAAGAAGATTTTCTCATGCTCATCGGACCACTGAAAGTTGACCTTTTTCTTAGTCAACTTGGTCAATGGGGAAGATATGGATGAAAATCCTTCAACAAACCTCCGGTAGTAACCGAAAAAACCTAAAAAAATTGATATCAGTCGGAGAGGTGGGTATGGTTCAGTGCTTTATTGCTTCAATTTTCTGAGAATCCACTCGGATGCCTTCCCTGGATACACATGACCAAGGAAAGAGACCGACTGTAACCAGGATTCACATTTGTTGAGCTTAGTGAATAGCTGGCGATCTTTGAGGGTTTGCAGAATAACTCTCAAATGAGTCGCATGCTCTTCCTCATTTTGAGAATAAACGAGGATATCATCAATAAAGACGATGACGAACAAGTCCAAATATTGTTTGAACACCCTGTTCATTAAGTTCATGAAAGCTGCAAGAGCATTTTTAGTCCAAAAGACATAATTACAAATTCATAGTGACCATAGCGAGTCCTGAAAGCTGTCTTTGGGATGTCACTATCTCTGACTCTGAGCTGATGATAGACGGATCTGAGGTCTATCTTAGAAAAACAACTGCAGAAAAACAACTAGCACCCTGTAGCCGGTCGAACAAGTCATCAATCTTAAGGATGGGATATTTATTCTTTATTGTGACTTTGTTCAACTGATGATAGTCAATGCACATCCTGAGAGAACTGTCTTTCTTACGCACAAACAACACTGGATCACCCCATGGAGATATATTGGGTCTGATGAAGCCCTTATCTAGAAGGTCTTTCAACTGTTCTTTCAATTCCTTAAGCTCAGCTGGAGCCATTTTGTAAGGAGGAATCGAAATAGGTTGGATATCTTGGAGGAGATTTATTCTGAAGTCAATTTCCCTCCCGGTTGGATATCTTGAAGGAGATTTATTCCGAAGTCAATTTCCCTTTCGGGAGGAACTGCAGGAAGATCATCTAGAAACACTTCTGAAAACTCATTCACCACTGGTACTGACTCAAGAGTTGGGGTCTCGGAGTTTGAATCCTCAACCCTAACAAGATGATAGATATACCCTTTGGAAATCATTTTCCTGGCCTTAAGGTAAGAGATAAATCGACCTATAGGCACTGAGTTACTACCCTTCCACTCTAAGACCATCTCATTTGGAAACTGAAATCGAACGATCCTAGTTCTATAATCGACTGAGGCATAACAAAAATGTAACCAATCTATGCCTAGAATGATATCAAAATCTATCATTTCTAATTCTACAAGGTCTGCTGAGGTGACTTTTTGGGAAACTGTGACAGGGAAATTTCTGTATACCCGTCTAGTTATAACTAGGTCACCAACTAGAGTAGAGACTGAGAAGGGTTCTGGGCGAGTTTCTAGACTGACATCGAAGTTTACTGCTATATGAGGAGATTAAATAGAGTTTATACTCTATAACACGAGCTGGAAAATAAAGAAGGGAAGTTTTTCCTAATGACGTCTTATAGCTCCTCCCCCATAAGTGTGGCGCGCTTCACACCCATGAAGAAGACCCTACTTGACGTGACTTTCAGACACCCTAGACACTTAAACCTAATCCTCTGAAACCAAGTTTGTCACGCCCCGAGGCTAGCCCCTAGACGTAACACGGAACCTAGGGTCACAAGTAACCCCAAGTTAACCTTGAATCTGGTATATCACAAGTATACTGAGATAACTCTGACCAAGCGGAAGCATAACTGAATAATGAATAAAATCTAAAGGAAATCAACTGAGAATATCTGAAAGAAATAACTGTGTTCAAAGTAGAACAACCCAAATCAGTTGAATTTGACTCTATGTATGAAACCCTCTAATACTAATGAGCTGTTGGGACAAGTCCCCAACTCATTCTAAAATGATGAAACTAATAACGAACTAACTAAACAAAAAAGCATAAAGAAACGTTCTCGGATGATGAGGATTCGCCCCTGACTATTGATGATGTGGAGCCGGTATAAGCGAATTACGAGGCTAAACCTGAGAACCTGAGCCTGCATCATAATAGGATGCAACATAGAGTATGCGTCAGTACTTCAGATGTACTGAGCATGAGAGATATGCAAAGTTGACTGAATATATAAACATGCTAAAAATATTGGTCAAGTATGTAAGCTGAACTAAACCAAAGTACATAGGCCCAAGATACAATAATGCATAAAAGCTAGAATGCAAGAGTAAACTGGAAGCATGCTGAAAAATTGAGAATAAATATAACTATGGGCCTGAAGTACCTTAATTAAGCTAATATTGTGGGAGAGTCTATTAACCGACATATACCACGTGATCTAAACATGGAGTCCGATATATATGCCCCATCGAGAGGACCCGATATACCTTGCCACCGTATAAAGGCATGACTGTGGCGTTATCACTAAAATTGATGCCCAACAGAGGGGACTTATAAACCTACGATGACACGTAGTTCTGGGACTTGAGGGTACGTTGAACCCTAGTCCAAATCGGTTCTAAACACTACTCCCAAACTGGATACTAGTAACTCACTTTAAACTATGGTCCTGAATTCATGAGACAAAACTAAACTGGTCTGAAAACAATTGCTGAGAGAAGCTGTGGACATAAAACTGCCTAAATTCTTTTTAAAACTAATTGTTAACACCCTGAGCTAAATTCTGCAGAAGATCTAATTCATGTGAAAATACTACAATTACAAGCTAAGTTCTTTTCCTTTTAAATCTCCATAAGAATTAATGCAAACTCATTTAAATAAGTATAGAATTGAGTAGTAATCACAAGAATCAATTTTTTAAAGAATCTGCATAGTTGGGCAAGAACCCTAGTTTCATAAAACCATAAAAATCGAAAAAGGAGTTTGAAGTTTTAGGCATAAGGGCGAACAAAACCCTTACTGAATACCCACATACCTGGTGAAGAAAACTACGGAGAATTTTTTCGAATTTCGGGGCTGAACTTGAAGGAGAGCTCTGTTTGTTCTGGAGAGAAAAGTGTCGCCTCTTTCTCTTCTTTTCTTTCCAAGTCTGATGATTTTAGGAGAATGAATGTTTTAGGTAGCTTTTGAATAATTAATTAGGCTTTGACGAAGTAAAACAATATAGTTTAAGTACCAAACGCATAGGGGGAAAGACCCATACGACCCTGAATTAAAATTGATGAGGTGACTTAAAAAAGGGGCTTCACGGGCCGTTTAAAGGTTCACAACCCGTCTAGTGGGTCGTGATGTTGCCCTGCCCGACAAGACTTTACTAAAACGGGCAAAACTTTTTATTCCGGGCTCGGTATTATGCAAACTTGGTGGCGTTGGTAAAAGGACTCAAAGACCTTTATTTTAGTAGGTGATGGGCCACCTAATTCATTTTTGCTGAGAGATATGATCGTTTGAAGTTGACACAAAATTTAAAAACTGCTGGGTGACTTGTACGGACACCTTGATGGGCCATCCAAGTCACCACGGGCCGTCTAGGTGACTCCTACCCAGGCAGTCCTAGATGGTGGTTCACGATGCCCTTAATGGGCCATGGACCCTAAACGGGCCATCAAGGGTGCCGTGAAGGGTCCATGGTCCATTTTGGGTTCGTGGACTTGCCCATTTGTCCTTTTTAGCCCTTTCTCGAAGTCCGAGGTGTTACATCCGAAATGTATACATTATATATACCGGGTAATATTCTCTTTTTAAAATAGAAGAAACTAACTAGTTACACAAACATTCCTATCATATTTACTAATTCTCTCTATAGTTTGAAATAATTAGTACATTTTATTTCACTATTTAATAATTTCATACCAAATTTCAAGTCATATACATGTGAATCACACTATATACTATATTCGCATGTATATGGAACAACATATACACTAGTGAGATATGAGAATGACAAGTGAGATGGGAGGGAGGCGTGAAAGATTTGTTCATGTATCCCAGATACATACAAATCATACTAGATACACACTATATACATGTATCTGATGTGATTTACATGTATCTAGGATACAAGATATGCAAGCGAGATATGAGAGTGACGAGCGAGATTCGACTCTAAATACGCACGAAGTGTGCTACAATTCTTTGGCTGCTTTTAACACATGATGTAAATGCTTTGGGCCAAGCCGAAATTAATTTTAGCGGGCTGAATAACAAAACAAGCCCAAATTAGAAATTCCTTCTCCCTTAAATTCTTGCTAAAGTCCCTCCTCACTCAATCATTAAATTGGCTCTTCTCAATCAAATTGTACGTTTCTTTCTCTCTCTCTATGTCCGTTTTTTTAGTGTTGCTTCTCACTCCATTATATTGCTTTGTTAGATCAAAACTCTCACTAAATATCGAATTCATGTTAGTTTGCTTACCAACATGGATCGTGGGTGGATAATTGGAATTCCTCCACCATTAATTAGTGATCTCAGATACAAGCTGTGATTATAAAAGAAAACATTCTGTAGGGAGCGTGACCTCCAGAAATGGACCTGATTTGCTTGTCTTTTTGTTTTGTTTTGTGTAGATACAAGTTTTGAAGAATGGCAAAGACAAAAATTTCGATTGGAGTAAGATTCATAATCTTTGCTACAACGTTAGCAGCTGCACTTACCATGTTGTCTACCAGACAAATGGTTCACATGAAAGATGGATACACTTTTTTACCATCTTATAAGAATTCCAACAATGGATACTCTTTCAAAGCAACATACAAGAATTGGAATAGCTTTCAGTAAGAATGTTTCACCTATCAAAAAATTATTTATGTTTATAATTATTACTTATATCTCTTCTTAAATTTTAAATTCGTCTCTGTTTAATTTGATATTTGAGTTTCATACGTGCATCATCTTTATATAAGGTAATTACAAGTAAATCTTTGTGATAAACGGAATTAAAAATGGTAATTGACTACTATATATCCCAAGTTAAACTATATTGTAAGTTAAACCTATTATATTATTGCTACTCTATTATGATATCAATTAATGTTGATCATAGTTTTGTAGGTCACTGATAATTTATTTATTTTTTGGATTTTCTGTTGTTTATACACATAAGAGAGATCTTCAATTTTTACATACAAGATACCTAAAATAACCTTCTTTTTTTTAAAAATAATAATTATTTAACCAGCCAAAAGATCTTAATTTATTTCTTTTTATGGTATATATATTTAGTAAAAATAATTTCTTTCCTTACATTTAATACAACTTTGAATGTCAAAGATACCATCAACGATCAAGAGAAGGTAAGAAATTATTACTTTCCTTATTTAGTTAATGCGACTTTGAGGAAATATTGTAGAGCAAGTACAATTACTTAATTATATATATGTATAATCCTAGTCAATATATTATTTTAAAAGATATTTAGTTGATGACAAAATGTGTGATTATTTAATTATAATTAACAAAGTTTATAATAAATTTTGATTATCAGATTCTTTATAGCCGTGAACTTTCTTGGAGCTGCTTACAACCTTCTAGTTATAATCCTTCCTGATGGGAGTCGTCTATGGAAGTTGGTCGTTGTTTTGGATATGGTACTCTACTTGTTTCTCTTATTTAATCTTGTTTTGTTAACGGTTCGGGTCAACGACTACATGTCATCATAAAACAAATAGAAAAAGAATCACCTAGTATTTTTGTATTTGTTGAAATTAAACCTGAAACCTCATACCTCTCTCCTAATTAAGATTCAAGATTTCTTATTAAATAAATAGATAAATAATTATATTTAACATATCACCATGCATTCAATCCCTTTATATATTTATTTTTCCATAATTAAAGCTTATATTATTTCCTTTTAAAAAAATAAAAATGTGTAGGTTATTGCAATGGTACTTGTTGCAAGTTGTGCTGCAGCACTAGAGACCTACTCTCTACTCAAGAATGGAAATATTCAAGCAAGTTGGCAACCCATTTGCCGTTTTGTTCCAATTTTCTGCGCAAAAGCATTAGGAGCAATTGTCACATGCATTTGTGGATTATTCACAAATACTTTACTTCTTTTTTATTCTTTTCATATTATCTTTAACCCTCTCCTAATCAAAACTGAAGATGACAATTAAACAAAACGTTTTTTTTTTTTTTAAAAAAACTTTGATTTATGCATTCATTATTAATTAGTATTGGTGTGCTATATATATTGTGGACTAGAACTAGACTAGAAGTGAAGTTCCTTTTCTTTTTCTTTTGATAGACTTAACTTCAATATTCTTTATCTTTTAATTCCTATATTTTTTTTTTACATAAATAGACGAAATCTTCTATTAATTTATGTTGTATTTTTCTGTTTTTCATTAAATGCATAATACTATCACTGTAGCAAAAATAATATTTAGCGGTAATAAATATACATATTAACAAAGAGAGTTAATACATTTATCAGCATTAGTTAATTGTCATTAGAGCCAGTGTCGCTACAAGGCTTTAGAGATATTTATAAAGAGTGATAATTGACGTTGAAAATACATATTTAGTGCAATTAAGCTATTGTCGTTAATTAATTGCCGCTAAAGATCATTTTTGGTTGAATGTATATATGAATTGAAGGATGATGTAGGCAATAATTAAATTTTTCGACGTTAGTTTCAAAGATGATTGATCAGTCAGAAATGGGAGGAAGGTTGGTTGGTTGCTTTGCTGCTGATTGACCTCCTGCGAAATGTGAATTCAAATTACAATTTTTAAATGAGATTGTTATTTTCATATAAAATAAAGGTAATCATTTCCCTTGAGTGCGTAGTATTTGAGAAATAATTATGTCACAATCTAGACGGTCGTGAATAACACTCGTAGAGATTTTAAATCAGGCTCAAAATTTGAACGGTATATTTAAATATTTTTCTCAAAGAATTTGAATACGATGAGTCAAGTATTTAGTAACGTCAAAAGAAGGAATGGATCTATATATCATGACCCAACTTGAGGACTCTATTTGTGTTTGAAGAACACAAATCCGTACCAAACAGGCCCAAATAGAAAAACCAAGTTAGTTCAAATCAAGGTAGACTCTCATTGTGTCTATAAAACTAAAATCTAATACAAAGTGAAAGTTAATAACTAATACAAATCAGATTCCTCTTTAATAAAAGAAGCTAGTAATGCAACCATAAATGAAATATAAAGGATAAAATAGAAGCAGATCACACACCAACAACGAATAACTTACCTTTACAGAATAACTCGATGCCTCAAAAGAGATCGAAACTCAACAACATCACTAGTAAATGGATTTGCACAATGCTTGTAATTAACGGCCCAACTTTCCGCTAGTTATATTGTCCGCTCTGGACCTAGGTGTGTCATTAGTTGGTAAAACATGCTTACTTAAATACCCAACATCTCTCATGTGTTTTGCCAATTATAAGTCTCACGTCGTCAAGCAGGCCGTTACACATTAATAGTGAGATATTGAGTATTTAAGTAAGCAAGCTTTACTAACTAGTGATGTGTTTTAAAGTCGTGCAGGCCTAGGCTCAGAGCGGACAATATCACTAGAGAGCTGGGCCGTTACACATTAATAGTGAGTCATAAAAACTCAGTAAGATTTCTAATCAATCCTGGTCATACATTGAAGAAACCTTACCCAATACTCAAGAACCAGGTTCTTGAATAATACACACAAGATACTTACGTTAAAGAATAGTAACACTAATGTATCGTGGAAACCTTCCTAACTCAAGGAAGGAAAAAACCACACCGAAGTTTTATTATTAATTCAAGATTTACAACTCAGTTAATCAATGAATCTAACTCTAAAACTTTTACCCTTTTTCAATTAACTATAATCGAAAACTCTAAACTCTCCAAGAAGTCAAACTCGCTTCTTGTTTACACAAACTCTCAATTCTCTCTTAACTCTAACCCCCCAAGAAGTCAAACTCGCTTCTTGTTTACAACTCTCACAAACTCTCTCAACTCTCACAAACACTGATCCAAGGACAGATCAATGTGACTCAACTATTCGAAAGTAATTCTTACTCTGTTTCTACTTCTCGAATACTTTGGCCTTCACTATGATTCTCTCTCTCACTTTTCTCTCTTTTCTCGATTAGCAAAGACCACTTCTTCTTTCTGTCTCGTTGTCCTTTTATAGATTCTGAACTTTGTTTAAATCCAACATGTATAAGGAGAGAAGTTCTAGTTGTGCTAGGAAACTATTTTGATTAATCCTTTTAATTGCAAAACGTTTTCCTTTTACAACTAGACTTGTCATGTCTCCTTATTTGTGCAGGCCTTCTTCTGTTGATGCTTTCCTCTTCCAACTCAACTTTCTGTTTAGTGCGTAAAACTCTTCTTTTTCTATGCCAGCTTTATTACCGTTATTTAGCCTTTGAGTTATATGCTTTGCAAGGTGAACCTGGTTCATGGTGTCAATCATCAAAACTGTATTTGATTTATCAATTTCCCTCTTTTTGATGATGACAAATCTATTTCCATTTCCTGTGCAACATCTACACTGTTTCTACAGAATAATAACATATAATAACTTCCCCCTTTTGGCATATCAAAAAGAAGAGATGAGCATAAAACAAAAACAAGTCAAATCAAAACTCAGAGTCCTCATGGACGACACCTATAGAGAGCATAACACAAGTCAAAAACAGTCTAAGGATATTAGCAATCTTAAGCCAATGTAACACAAGCACAACACAAGTAGGAACAAAAGAGTCATATACAACAGTTAGCACTAGAGTTTAAAGCTCACAAAGAGCTCCACCAAAATATCCATCAAGAGCAAAAACACAAAATAACATGACATTGTTTTAACAGTGAACAAAATAGGATAAGTAGATTTGGCTAAGATGTTGATGGAGAAGGGTGGGATGAAGGCTGAGACTGGGCAAGTAGCTGAAGAACACGATCCACACGGGCATTAGATTCACTTTGTTGTTGTACCAGTTGATCCTTTAAACGAGCAACTTCCCCCTGAGACATAGCCAGAGCATTGCGAGCAACTTCAAGTTCAGTACGAAGGGTCTCATTCTGTTCCCTGGCAGCATGTAGATCATTTAACAGAGTGGCAACCGGGCCAGGGACACGAGGTGGAACAGCAGGCGCCTGATTTCCTTCATCAAGCAGCCGACAGGTAGCAAGAGTGGATCTGGTGATCATATCACAGCTAATCAAAGCCCTCCCCTCGCCCAAAGGAACATCAAACGCCTTAAACACAGTGGTAAGGAGATTTCCAAAAGCTAACTGATGAGCACCAGGTTTAGGATCTATTACCCTAGCCATATGTTTAATCATTAGTGATGGCCAGTCGATAGGGTCCTTATTCTCAAAAGCATGTGCAATCCCCATATCCCTAAAGGAAGCCTCATGCCTCCTCTCACCCCTAGGCAGAATACCTTTATGAACCAACTCAAAAAGAAATCTATGGAATGGGGACATTTCCCCTTTGAGAACCTTTCGAGATCTAGTGGTAACCTGCCCCTGAGAGTATTTTGAAGTCAACATACAGTTCACATCCTTAGTACAAACATACTCAGACAATCCGACAGATGGAATGTGAAAGATTTCACCAAGTCTTACTGGATCAAACACCAATTCCACACCATTTACAACGGAAGTGACTATAGAGGCTTCTAACACATTAAGATTGGTGTAAAATTCTCGCACCTCTTTCTCATGCACAACCAACCTAGTGTCAAGGAATAACTCAGCCCCAACCTGAAAGCGTAATAACTCCAAGACCCTCACGACTACCCCCATGGTACGAATATCAGGATGAAAGGTCCTACCCCTGAGAACCTTCTTAGTTCCAAAGTATTTCTCCTTCCCCACTGCTAGGTACTTAGCCATATTTTTATTCATTTTGGTGGCTTGGGAGGAGGGAACAGTAGGTGAGGACGCAAACAATGTTTCAGGCGATACATGGGGGAACTGGAGACTTACTAGTTTGTTTTCGCTTCTTGCTAGACTCGGTGGCCTCCTGTGGTTGAGCTTAGCTAGCATTGTGAGTGAATGGAACATGGATATGAGTCCTTTTGACAACAATATGTTTGCGTGGTCGCTTGGGAATCTTGGGATGAATCCGGCTAAGTGGAATATCATCAAGATCTGGGTCATTAGGGTTTGAGGGTGGTGGTGGAGGCAATAGTAGGAATTGGGGTTTCAACTGGAGGTGGCGGTGGAGAAATCGAGTGATGTGGAATGGGGGTTTTGGAGTGGGTAGGTGATGGAGACGGAGTAAAGGGTTCGACGGAGGAAAAAGCCGGCAGTGGAGATGTTGGATGAGTAGGCGATGGTGATTTCTGAGAAGGATCTGGAAGTGGGTTCGTTAATGATGTATCAGTGGAGAAACAACCTTCCCCCTGAGATGATGCGACAGGTGACGCCGGAAACGATGAGTGCGCCGGTGAGTCGGAGGAACTTTCATCATCGGAGAAGGCGACAAGGGGGTAAGCCGTGGTTCGTTTCCCTTTTTTTTGTTTGGTTTTCTTTGGGTGATGAACTCTTTATTGGGTTTAATCTTGGGTTGTTTTGGGTTTGGTGGAAGGCATTTGGGAGGAATTCTTAGGGGATGAGATGTAATGATGGTGATCTGACATTGATGGGAGGCGTGAGTGACGGTTGAGTGCCCAAGGAGATGCGAGTGGGAAAGGTTTGATGAGGGTTTAGATGGTGAGTCATTTTTTTATTTCCTGAAAAATAATAATCAAGGATGTATGGGAAAGCAGTAGGGTGCACCAGGTTATTTAAGAGTGTAACAAGGTCATGTGTATCAGTGTAATGCAGAGATGAATAAAGAGGGGGATGTTGTGCATACCTGGTGAGATGAGAACCTGGTCCTAGCTATGTGAGCACTCCTGTATCAAGGCTAGAAGAAACTAAGGGTAATATCATTAGACCTTAATCAACATGTTGTGCATCATATGGATGTGTACCTGAAGCAAGTACCAAGATGAGTTAGAAGTGAACATGTGGTATAGTTTTATAGACACCTTACTTTGGAATAAGCCTTAAAGTGACACGGGGGCATGTGTTAATCTTGAAACACCAGCCCCAAGGACAAACAATTCTTCTGAAAAGGTTCACGTCCAAGGGCTTTGGTGAAGATGTCATCAACCTGGTCCTCAATTTTGCAGAAAGTCATGATGATGAGCCCTTTTTCAACATTGTCACGAAGAAAATGATGCCTGATATCTATATGTTTGGTTCGTTTATGTTGGACCGGGTTCTTAGCCATATTGACTGCGCTTGTGTTGTCGCACATGATGGGTATGCATCCTATATTGATTCCAAAATCTTCCAATTATTGTTTGATCTATAAAAATTATGCACAACAGGATGCGACAACCACATATTCAGCCTCAGCAGTGGAGAGGGCAACCAAATTTTGTTTTCTTGTTGCCCAGGAGACGAGACAGGGCCTGAGGAAGTGAGCCATTCCAGATGTGTTTTTTCTGTCAACCAGGTAACCTGCATAGTCTGCATCTGCAAATCCTACCAGGTAGAAGGAATCTCCCGTTGGATACCAAAGAACTAGGTTCAGTGTGCCTTTAAGATATCTAAGGACCCTTTTCACGGCTTTTAGATGAGACTCTTTTTGACAGGACAGAAATCGAGCACATAGCCCTACGCTGAATACAATGTCAGGTCTATTAGAAGTTAGATACAAGGGTGAGCCAATCATTCCTCTGTACTTGGTATCGTTTACTGAAGAACCAGTTTCATCTTTGTCAAGCTTGGTTGCTGTTCCAATAAGAGTATCAATTGTTTTGGCCTCATCCATCTCAAATTTCTTTAGCAATTCTTTGATGTACATTTACTGATGAATTGAGGTGCCCGATGAGGACTGTTTGATTTGAAGACCCAGAAAGAAATTCAATTCACCCATCATGCTCATCTCAAATTCACTGCTCATTAGTTGTGCAAATTCAACTCCAAGTTCAGAATCTGTTCCCCCAAATATGATATCATCTACATATACTTGAACGATGAGTATATCGTTACCTTGTTTCTGAATAAATAGGGTATTATCTATCTTCCCTCTTGAGTATCCATGTGTGAGGAGGAACTTGGATAAGCGATCATACCATGCTCTAGTTGCTTGCTTTAGCCTATATAGTACTTTGTCTAATTTATATACAAACTTTGGATGATCAGGATCTTCAAAACCAGGGGGTTGTTTCACATATACCTCTTCTTGTAAGAATCCGTTTAGGAAGGAACTTTTTACGTCCATCTGGTATAGTCTAAACTCCATGTGAGCGGCAAAGGCTATTAGCATCCTTATAGCTTCCATCCTTGCTACCGGTGCAAAGGTTTCATCATAGTCGATCCCTTCTTCCTAATTATACCCTTGTACAACTAATCTTGCTTTGTTTCATGTAACCTGTCCTTGATCGTCGAGCTTATTTCTAAAAACCCATCGAGTACCTATCACAGTTCTGTCATGTGGTCTGGGAACCAGGTTCCAGACTTTGCTTCGTTCAAACTGACTCAGTTCCTCCTACATAGCTATAATCCAGTCTGGGTCTGCCAGAGCTTCTTTAATATTTTTTGGTTCAACTAATGATAAGTATGCTGAGAAGGCACACATATTCCTTAGTTTTGATCTAGTATGAATTCCTGAATCCAGAGGAGTGAGAATATTCTATATGGGATGAGAACTTTGATGTTTCCAGCTATGTGATTGAGTATCTAGAGTTGTGTCAAATGTTGATGGACCTGGTTCTCCCACTTCTTCCTCTTCGGTTGTATTTTCAGTGTCCTGGATGATGGGACTTAATATATCATTTGGTTCTTCAGTTCTATCCTCATCTGATTGAGTTTCCTCTGGTGGCTTTGGTTGATTCATACCCAGGTCATCGAGATGTTTTACCATGCTTTCATCAATTTGGTTCTGCCCTTCATCGACGATAACATGCATGCTTTCCTCTACATGATTTGTTCTCTTATTAAGTATTTTGTACGCCTTGCTTTGAGTTGAATATCCCGGGAACACTCCTTCATCACTTTTGGCATCAAATTTACCCAAGGTATCTTTTCCATTGTTATGCACATAGCAGGTACATCGGAAAGGTCGAAGATGTGCTAGACTAGGCTTTCTTCCTTTCAGCAGTTCGTATGGAGTTTTATTTAGTATTGACCTTATCATGCATCTGTTAATAAGATAACAGGCAGTGTTTGTTGCCTCACCCAGTAGGATTTTGGTATATTTCTTGATATTAGCATGGTTCTAGCAATGTCTTCTAATGTTCTATTCTTGCATTCCACCACACCATTTTGTTGTGGAGTTCTTGGTGCTGAGAAATTGTGATCAACCCCATTGATAGTGCAGAAGTTTAGGAATTTTGAGTTTTCAAATTCTAACCCATGATCTGATCTAATGCTGATGACTTCACTGTTGAATTTCTTTTGAACCAGTTTCACAAAGATTTCAAACCTATCGTATGTCTCATCCTGTGTTGCCAAGAATATGGTCCATGTGAATCTAGAGTAGTCATCTACAATTACAAATATGTACCTTTTGCCTCCTCTACTTTGTACGCGCATTGGTCCATATAAGTCTATGTGGAGCAGTTCCAGAGGTTTTGTTGTGCTAACTACTCCCTTTGGTTTGAAAGAGGATTTTATCTGTTTACCTTGAGCACATGCACCACAAATTTGTTCACTATTCATCTTCATTTCAAGTAGTCCTCTAACCTGGTCCTTTGATATTAACTTGTTAATTGTAGAAAAACTAATATGCCCCAACCTCTTGTGCCATAGAAGAGAATTTTCAGTGATGGCGCTGAGGCAGGTGAGTGAATTTTCTGGACTTATTATCTCAGTTTTGTATACATTTTTGTGCCTTTTTCCAAGGAGAACCAGTTCCTCTGTGGTTGAGTTTACCACTTTGCATTCATCAGTAGTAAATATCACTTTATTTCCTTTGTCGCACATTTGAGATATACTTAGCAGGTTGTGTTGTAATCCATTCACATAGTACACATTGTCAATTGCTTGTTTGAGGTTGATCCCCACTTTTGCAATTCCTTGTATTTCTCCAGTTTTTCCGTTCCCAAAAGCTACGTTTCCACCCTTAAGATCTTTCAGTGAGAGGAAGTTGTTTCTATCTCCAGTCATATGCCTGGAACATGCGCTGTCCAGGTACCAATGTTTTGCCTTTCCTCCCGCTGAATCATGCAGTCATTAGACAGGGTAAGTTTTGGGTACCCAGATCCACTTGGGTCCCTGTTTGTTAGAGAAGGGATGAATAAGATTTTTCTTAGCCCATGATGGAAGGGTTTTAGGAGTGGGAACTAGCTCTGTGTTGTTTTCTTTCTGTATGTTCTGTGTGTTTGTACGAAAATAAAATTGTTTTTATGTGCAGTTTGTTTTTTATTGCATTCATAACTCTTATGTCTTGTAAGTCCACAGTGGGAACACAGACAATCTATGTTGGGATTTTTTGCTTCAGAAAAGCCTATTCCATGTCTTGTGGAAGATTGACTCTTTTGGATTCTGTCGAGCAGTACGGAGGACCTGGTCCATCTCATGCTGTGCTCTGCTTCCATTTTGGTCATGTGAAGTTTTTTCTGGAGGTCTTCATTTTTTACAGTCATGGATTTAACCTCTTTGTTCAATTCTTTTAGCTCATTATGAAGAACACAGTTTTGTTGTTCTAAGTTTTCATTTTCTTCTCTTAGTGATGCATAGTCTTCCATTAACAGGTATCTTTTAGAACAGGTTGATTGGTATGCATTTATGAGAGTATGCAGTAGAGATTCTAATTTTCTTTTGGAATAAGAGTCTAGATTTTCTTTAATGTAATGTAGACTAACCTGGTCCTGCTTGTCTTCTTCTTCTTCTTCAGAATCTGATCCAGCCATCATTGCTTGATTGTCTCCTGTACCTGATAGTTATTTTCCTTATCTCCAGGTTCAGCTATGGCTATTAGTGCAAGGAAGTCATATTTGTCAGTTTGTTCGATTGCAAGTAGGGATTGATTTTCAGTTTCCTCATCTTTAGACTCATCTTCTGACATGCTCCCATTGCAGCAAATGCTTTCTTCATTGAGAGATCAGCCTCCTGGTTAGTCATCCTCCTGTTGGTGGGAATATATCTGTCACCTTTACCATCCTTTGTTTTGTCTGTGTTATTCTTCTTATGTTCTAGGGACCAGAGTGGGAACAATATAATGATGTGATCTGGACTTCCACATTTATGGCATAGTTGCTCTCTTGAATTTTCAGCAGTCTTTTGAGGACCTCTTCTTTGAAAAGTTTGTCCTCTTTTTAACATTCTGGAGACCCTCTTTGTCATAAGTGCAATATTCTCATCCTCAAAATCTTCAGGTATTGTAGCTTTCAGAACCAGGTTCTTCTCTTTTCTCTTGCTGCTAATTTCTTTTTCTTGGTTTTTCTTTAGTTCATATGTAATGAGATTTTCAATAAGCTCATCAGTGGCCAGTTTGTCTAGATCACGTGCTTCAGTGATAACTTCTACTTTACTTTCCCAAGACTCTGGTAGAACACGTAAGAGTTTTCTAACAGCATTTCCATTTGGAATTACTTCTCCTAACGAGTATATCTCATTAATGATTGCAGTGAACCTGGTGTGCATGTTTTGAATTGTTTCTCCCTCCATCATTCTGAATAGTTCATATTGTCTGTTCAAGTTGTCAATTTTAGATTTTTAACCTTAGTTATTCCTTCGTGTGCAGTTAGTAGAATTTCTCAAATTGACTTTTCATCCTCACATGATGAGATTCTGTTGTACTCGTCTGGTCCTATGCCGCAAATTAGGATTTTTTTAGCTTTGGCGTTATTTTGAATGACTAGTTTGTCTGCAACATCCCATTTTTTTCTTTCCTTAGGTACCAGGGTGACTCCATCTTCTCCCTTCTTCATGGGTATAGTAGGACCGTCTAGAACTACACTCCAAAGATCGGGATTTTCACCTATCAAGTGATCCATCATTCAATTTTTCCACCATCAATAGTACTTTCCATTAAACAGTGGTGGTCGAGTTTGAGAAGCTCCTTCTTGTGGGGTAGGTGGTGCTGCCATTGATTCTTTTCAAGATGTGAATCTTTTAATGAAAATACCTGCTCTGATACCAATTGAAGAAACCTTACCTAATACTCAAGAACCAGGTTCTTGAATAATACACACAAGATACTTACGTTAAAGAACATTAACACTAATGTATCGTGGAAACCTTCCTAACTCAAGGAAGGGAAAAACCACACCGAAGTTTTATTATTAATTCAAGATTTACAACTCAGTTAATCAATGAATCTAACTCTAAAACATCTACCCTTTTCGATTAACTATAATCGAAAACTCTCAACTCTCCAAGAAGTCAAACTCGCTTCTTGTTTACAACTCTCACAAACTCTCTTAACTCTCACAAACACTGATCCAAGGACATATCAATGTGACTCAACTATTCAAAAGTAATTCTAACTCTATAATTCTTCTGTTTCTACTTATCGAACACTTTGGCCTTCACTATGATTCTCTCTCTCACTTTTCTCTCTTTTCTCGATTAGCAAAGACCACTTCTTCTTTCTGTCTCGTTGTCCTTTTATAGATTCTGAGCTTTGTTTGAATCCAACATGTATAAGGAGAGAAGTTCTAGTTCGCCTAAGTGCGAAAAGACAGTGCAAGCTTTGTTATGCCGAAACCTAAATGTTAAGTCAGCAACACTTCCAAATGCCACTTCTTCCCGTCGCATCCGTCTTCAGGACGATATAGCCATAAAGATGCACGTCTTAGTGGGGAACGCTACGCCCTTCCCTTAGCGCCTCCCTCTAGGCGGGGCTCACAACCAAAGGATGCACGGGGTGAAGTTGCCACCATGAACTAAGGATTGGAACCCTACCTATATAAAAGAAAAATAATCGATCACTAGGTCCCGAGCAATTCTTCCATGCCAACACGAGTAGTTTAACTCATCACTACCTCGTAAGGGCGTTGAGAATTATTTTTTCTTTTTTTGCTAAAAACAATCAATAGGACCATATTATAATCCTTGAAATGCCATAACTCTCTTTCTGAATGTCTCGACTTTCTTTCTCAAACCATCGGAGACCCAACCTGGAACAAGAACCAAACCTGACAGCGAGAGGAGAGACCATTTTCATGAGAGAGGGACGAGCAAGTGACAGATTGGGAAAAAAAACATGTAGGTCTTCTGAGCGGTCATTTAGGGGTCTTGTTAGCGACCCATCATCAAAGAATGAACCAAACCAAATGATTTGTTCTAGAATGGCTATTCCTCACAATTGCTCCTTGTGATGCAGCGGAACCATGGCAATTAGGATCTCAAGACGCAGCAACACCTATAATGCAAGGAATAACAGACTTCTTAGTAGCAATCGGCGACCTTTTCTTCTTTTACTTCACATAGCTTTTCGTCTCCTTGATGGCTGGAAGTTCTCCAAAAGTAGTACGACAAAGCTTCCTTGTAAACTAAGGCTAAGGCACACTCGATAGCAAGAAGCTAGTGACTTCTTTCAGGTCATTAACAAATCTTCTTCTATTCCCGACATCAAGCTTGATTAGCTCGAGTGAAAATTGCCTTTTTTTTCTCTCGACGGCAAAGCTGTGCTAGGAAACTATTTCGATTAATCCTTTTAATTGCAAAACCTTTTCCTTTTATAACTAGACTTGTCATGTCTCCTTATTTATGCAGGCCTTCTTCTGTTGATGCTTTCCTCTTCCAACTCAACTTTCTATTTAGTGCGTAAAACTCTTCTTTTTCGATGCTAGCTTTATTACCGTTATTTAGCCTTTGAGTTATATGCTTTGCAAGGTGAACCTGGTTCATGGTGTCACTCATCAAAACTGTATTTGATTTATCAATCTTAAGCAATAATAGTGTATAACATAGAAGCTAAAATAATCCATATCAAACAAATAAATCATTGCCCTCGTATATACGATTGTTTTATCAAATAATCGGGCCCTCACAAATGTTATTTCTGTTCTTACATGACAAGGCAGTGGACTTTAATATAGGTTATTAGTTTCATCACATCGATAAAAAACTCACAAGACAGACAACACAATTTAATTGAAGCAAATAGACGGGTAACAACCAACAATAAATCACATTAGCACATTGCGTAGTGTGAGAAATAGATTTCCCTTATGTTATGGTGAAGTAGTGGATAAATTTAAAATTGTCTTCAAATCAATGATGATTAGCTTTCTGTGATTTTATTGCTCTCATACCTTTTAGACCAAAATGGCTTTGGCAAATAGAAACCTCCTCTTAATTCCTCTCTTGTTTTGCCTTCACAGACTTGGTAGTGCAAAGTTTTTCTTGTCTTGATACACCAAAGTCTATTTTAGTCTTGATACTATTTGTTTGTAATGCAAACTTTTCCTTATTTTGATACTATAATGTGAGATTAGAATCTAGGTAAAATGGTTTGTTAATTAGAATAGGTTAAAATATTTTAGGGTTAATTGTGAAGATGAAGAAGTGATCAAATGCAAATTAACAGTAACATAGTACATCTATCTTGACTTATGAATGATTTTCCCAGTAAATCAGTGCAAAGACTCATGTTTTGTCTCATTTGAACACCATAGTAAGGTTGTGCATTTGATGAGCATGGATGAAGTAATCAGTTTTTTTTTTCAATTTTGTTTTGGACAACATTTTACAAGTTTTGGTATAGCTACAAAAGCTATTGTCATGGTTCTCTATCTTCTTTTGATGGGCAACGACAATAGCTCTTTGGTGGTTGTTTCTTTACCTGGTTTTATATTATATTTTATGAACCTTGATCGGTCACCGCTAAACTTATTTAACTTATTGTGAAATTTTGAGCATTAAAAAAATATCATACTGTTGTAACTACCTTTACATTAGGTTTTCCCTGTTAAAAAATAATTAGTGGGTTGTATGAATAAATAAATTTAAAATTCTCTAGCGTTAACATTTAAAGTCATTCTTTTATAATTTTGTGCGAATATATATATTCTTGGAGTATGATCATCAGCTTGCCTGACAATTAATATATATTTTTCAGGCATCAGATATAGAAAGTGGTTCTCATTAGTCACCAATCGGACCAATCATTGATTAAAAGTCTTCAGATGAAAGTAATAATGATGATGGAATAAGCATCAATAAGAAATCATTTTTAGTATGGAGAAGGGTCTAAAATACCCTTCAAGTATAGGAAATGAAACAAAAATATCATCCTTCCATCATTGGGCCCCAAAACAGGCTTTCATCCATCTATATGGAGCTATATTACCATTTCACTTAACAAATTCTTTAAGAGTAATAATTAATCCTTTCATTAATAAAATGACTGTCTTTAATTGGCTGAAATTTAAATTAAGCAAAAATAATAATTTCTCCTAATCAAACTCGAATTTAGCTAAATTCTACTCGACCCACTTAAAATTCTACTAACCATATCTTAAAAAAATAAGGAGAACCAAGTGTGTAGCGGTGAGTTCCCTTTTTTTCTCTGAACACTATATTTCTCTTCATAGAATTATCTTGTAAAATATCAATCTTTATTTTGCAGATAACGAAAAACGATATCAATCTCTGTTCTTCATCAGGTTTATAATCTCTTGCTATGGCTAAAAAGAAAAACTTGTTAATATTCCATGATTCTGCTTTGAGAATTTCCCAAAATCATGTCTATTTAAGAAATAAAATTATGTTGGTCTTGCTTTTTTATCGGATGTCGCAAAAAAGAAAGAAGAGAAATAATTTTTCAGTTGACTCTAGGGTTTCGAATTTTGAATTTTTTTACCAATTTGAGTTTATGTTTCTTTTTAGGTTGAATATATATGAATTCTGGGTTGAATACAAAATTGCCTTCAGTTATTTGTGTTTTCCTAGAGAATCTGTTGATTGGAGATTTTCTCGACTTTTCATACTTAATTGTGTTCCCAAATATGATGTATTTTGGTGTATGATTATTTAATGGTACTTCATTTGACATTCTTGTATTTCACTTCTTGCCTCTTGAATGTTTCAAGGGAATTTTCGAAAGTTTCATGCTGTTTATGGTCTAATGTAGCTTCTTTTTTTTGACTGAGACTCAAAATAACTGGATCAAGTTTTTGATTGAAGTTTGATTATTTAAGATATGTATAAGTAGAATTTTAAGTGGGTCGGGTAGAATTTAGTTGGATCTGAATTTGATTAGGAGAAAATGGGTCAACATAAAATGAGTAATAATTCAACCCGCCCATATTTGATATGGGTAAAAATTGATTGGGTAATAAATACTACCCATATTTTCATGAATAAATAGTACTTTACTTAAGAATTCAATATGGAGAAAATATTTTAGTCATTTTTTGATGACAAATGTGAAAATGCTTCATTTAGTTTTATTGTATCATCAAAAAAAAAAATCCTATAACTTTTCAATATAAAATAAATTTATGTAATAACAAGATGAAAATATTTTTAATTTCAAAGTAAATGAATATTTGCATTTTAGGACTAAAACATGCTTAATGCACTTTAAGCAATCTCAATACTAATACATGATTTGCTTATTTTACACAATTATTTATTATCCAATATAAAATTAAACAAATAAAAAAAATATAATTATAATTAACAAAAGAAATGTACATTTAAAATATATACTTTTGGAGGGTCAAAAACTTCACCTTTTCAATTATAGAGAAGAATAATTAGTTCTATAGAATAACATAAAAAGGAAGAGAAGTTACACTATTTTTAGTGATATCATGAATTTTGAGTGAATAAAAGTTAGAAAGTTAATCCATTTGGCTAATCCATATTTTACCCATAGTTTACCCATATTTTATCCATATTTTTATGGGTTGAATATTGGTATCAATCCATATTTTATCCATGTAAAAAATCACTCACCCAACCCATTATATTATGGATGGGTTGGGCGGGTTACCAAAATATGAGCTCATTTTGCCGGTACTACTTGAAGGGTATTTTAGACTCTTCTCCATTTTTAGTATTTTTTTTTTGGATATTCTTATTGAACGACATTTGAAATTGGTATTTTTATGATGTAATATTGGAGTTTTGAATAACACTTCAAAACATTAGTATTTCGATGATGTAATTTTGGAGTTTTGTATAACACTTCAAAATATTAGTTTTTTAATAATGTAATTTTGGAGTACTTTTGTTTAATACAATGAATATTTTACCCATTTGATCTTTTATGTTGTGATAAAATTACTAATTATAGAAATTTAAATATAGAGGGTGCAATAAATAGGATGTAATATGGATTGACAAAATTATAAAATATAATTATTTACGACGTCGCGAATTGAACAGTACGACGTTTTAAAACTGCCGTAATATATAAATGATTACCTTTTTTTTTACAATTAGGGCGATTGTAAGCCGCTACTCAATACAACAAAAACTTATCACGATCCGACTTCTCGAATCAAGATAGCACTTACTAAACCCACCAGTAGGTAAGTCAACCTGTACCCAGAACGATAAGTAGTGAGTACAAGAGTAGAACTAAAAAGAAAAAAATTACACTAACAATAAGAAAAGACATATATAAAAGCAAACCAAAAACTATATACAATGGAAACCCTCCCAGAATCTGAAAGTCACGAGTACAGAGTTCCCTAATATAAACAAATACTAGTCCCAAAATTGGACCACCACAAGCCGTCTCAAAAGGCAAAATACTAGCTAACATATATACAAAAGGAGACAGACTGATCTAGGATGCCAAGTTCTCACCCTCGTCTTCGATATCCACAAGCTACAAAACATAGCATGAACGATCACCGCTGGTAGTTGGTACTAGGACCTGCATCCCGAAAAGATGCAGAGTGTAGCATTAGTACCAAAACAAAGGTACTCAATAGACATCATAGGTCGATTGAGTAAGAAAGGTAAAGTCACTCAGAAAATATAGAATTTGGAAACAAACAGAGATCGAAACGGGTATAAAAAGAAAGCACACGAGCATACCAAAAGTAAAGCTAAGCTAAACTTAACTGGACCCCATAAGCCCAGAAGGTTCACTCGTGCGTAAGTTTAATAAAATCCAAATGGATCCCTATAAGCCTGACATGTACACATAATAACTAAGTTTACAAGAAAGAGAATCCAAAAACATTAGCCGGGCTCCCAACCCAAGTAACCATGTAAACAAGAACTAGTCAACTCCCAGCACAGCTAGCAAGAGTGACAATCGACCTAGGTCGCCCAGTCAGATAGTCCACTCCTAGGGGCGTAAGTCGCCCATATAGCAAGATTGACCTAGAGGCGTGTCGACTCCATAAAGAATCTTAGTTATCAAGGGCGCCCAGCCAGTCAGTCCACCGTCAAAGGTGTAAGCCTCCCAACTAGCAAGAATGAACTGGGGGTGTGTCGACTCCAATGAGAATCTCAAGTAGGCTCCAAAACTCCATGGATCGACGCACACTCCCGAAAGATCACACTAAGGCTCCGAGCCTGAAATACTCCAGTCAAAGATAGCACAAAACTTCTGGTAACGCCTCAGAGCCGCATAAATAGGGAGAGAAGTCAGAAAGGCTAACAAGATACGCAAACGCCTAAACTATGGCTCATACTATCAGACCCAAGTTTGTTATTCAAGTCTACAAGGACCTAGTTCATTTGAAATGACGTAGGAGACATAATAAAGCTACAAGGCTCGCGGTTCTAAGGCAACACTAGTCTATCCTAGACTAAGGCCGAACATGCTTCAGAAAATAAGTAATAGCACAAGTAAATCACATAACATGCATCAACACACATATAACTCCAACTAACATGGTACCCTAGAAACAACAACGATAAATCCTAAACATGGTTTCTAAGAAGAAAAGCAGGAATAACTAGGTACTCGCCCCTAAGTCACACTAATCATCATAAATTTACACATTCATGCTCAATCTAATTAGAAAGGAAACCATAGCCTACCCGTACGCCTACCGCGCACGCTCCAAATCACAAGGCTAGAGTTTTTCCTATGCAATCAGCCTCTGAATGCTGCCACACTATCAAGAATAAGATCACAATGTTAGTATGATCGTTTAGACACCAAAATCACATAAAATGAAAATGGACCAATTTTATAGTTTCCGAAATTGACTCCTTCAAGAGGTCCTAAACAATGCCTTAAAATTTTGTTCCAAAATTGAACACAATTTAAGGCTCGAAATAGCGGAAACAACAATCATGCATTAATCAGAAAGAAAACCAAGTCAAGGCAGCATCTTAAACACCAAAATTAACTCAAACAGAGGTTCCTCAACACAACCAATCACTCCATCACATAGCCACGCTCCCAACAAACATAGAGAAGTTCGAATCAGGGAAATCGGAGCTCAGATGAAGGAGAAATCACCAAAAAAGGGCCAATAGCTGCTGAAATCGCCCTTAAGTCTTAATTAGAAGAGTGGTCGATGATCACTTAAGAGGCCACTAACGTCACTTAAGCGACATGCCTCAAAGAGGCAGGCCATACTTTTGTGAGCTTCTGGCTGCAAAAGTGATCCTCGCTTAAGCGAACCCAGTTCACAAAAGCAAGGGCTGCAAAAGCAGACACAATTACTTTAGTGACAACCTCCTGATTGGCTGGCCTCGCTTAGGAGGAGCCCTGGTCGCATAAGAGGGGTTCGCTTAAGAGAACCCAGGAGGGCAAAAGCGGCCATACCAGACATGAGGCACCAAAATATTTCAGCAAAGTCCCTCGGTGGCTCAGGATTGGTTCAGAACACCGTGGACACAAACAAGATATGTAAACCAATCAGAAAAGACATTCTAGTCTCAAAAAGAGTAGTCAAAACTTCCATACGATCTCATCTTGAAAGAATATGGGTCTCACACCCAACTCTATTTTAAGCCAAAATCCACAAGGAGACTTAGAATCAACCCGGAAGCCTTGAGATCCAAACGAAGGGTCTTTATAGATCAAACTCAACATTCCAGAGATAACCGTGTTGATGGCATTCTCATCTGAGTTCGTATACTCAAAATGTTGACTAAAGTCAAACTTAGGACTTTACTTGGAAGTTAAAATTCCTAATCGAACAAAATTAGACTAAAAGCCTCGGGAGTCATATCGACTATGCTACTAGCCTTAAATGACCCTTCTAGAGTAGATGAAATCGTCAAAATTGGATTTTGAGGTCATCTTCTTGAACTTTTGATCAAACATGACTTTTCAAGGTTCAAAAGCTCAAAAATGCTAAATCTCGCATAAAAACTAAACGAACAAACTAGTGATTGAACTCTTAGTCTCAGAAAGTTATAAATGACTTGGGTTCTCTACATGAATGCTCTAAATAATGAACGGAGGCATAATCACAGAAATGACTCAGACACAGTCATAAACCCTAATTCTACGTACTGAGGAGGAGAGTGTTCAGTGTTTTGTTCATGGGTTAAGACTGCAACTGTGGATTGAGACTCTGTCTATTGTCTGTGTGGGTTACTTTTTTCTAGATGTTTTTGATCATGCCCAAACTATTGAGAAGCTCCATCGTGAGGACCAAGGGGGCAGCGACAAGAGAGCTAGATATAAGGGTACTTATAGTGGGTCCCATTCATGAGCCAGAGATGTATATGATAGGACTCAGAAACACTTTTAGTAGGGTCAGCGTCGGCCTTTTGAGGCCTCATTACAGAGTTTAGAGGGTTATTGGTATAGCTAGAGTGAGATTCTCTCTAGTCAGGACCGTCACAGTGGACGCTGATCCTTCTTAGGGTATTTGGGGTGGTCCCTAGGGAGGAAGGTCAAGTGGTAGGACTGATGGCCAGGGTAGAGCTGGACATGGTCATTTTTATGCAGCTCCAGCGAGGGCAGAAGCTGAGGCATCAGATGATGTGATCTTATGTACGATTCTTTTATGCCATCAACCCGTCTCATCTTATTTGATCTAGGATCTACCTATTCTTATGTGTATGTGTGTTATGCTTCACATATGGTTATTAGTTCTGAGCCTATGGTAGCGCCGTTGTTTGTGTCAACCCCTGTGGGTGAGTCTTTAGTAGTGAATCAGGTGTTTTGATCATGCTTCATTACTATACATGGGCATGACACCTGAGATGACCTTATATTGTTAGATATGCTTGAATTTGTTGTGATTCTGGGCATTGACTGGTTATCCCTCCTACCGTGTAGTCTTAGATTATTTATCTAAGACTGTTACCCTAGCCAAGCCTTGTTTCCCCCAGTGGTGTGGCAAGGCACCATTAGTAGCACACCGATTGAATTTATCTCCTTTGTTCAGGCTTGGAGGCTAGAGACTAGTGGGTGTTTGTCTTATTTGACCTGTGTGTGATCTGAGTATGTAGGTGCCTCTGGTTGAGTAAGTTCCAATCGTCTGTGATTTTATAGATGTGCTTCCTATCGGCCTACATGGTCTACCCCTAGAGCGTGATATGATTTCCGTATTGAGCTTGAGACGGGTACTCAACCTATTTCTTTTCCACCATATCAGATGGCTCCTGCAGAGCTCAAGGAGCTCAGTGTTCAGCTTTAGGATCTCTTGGGTAAGGGATTCATCAGGACTAGTGTATTGCCTTGGGGTGCTCACATTATCTTTGTGAAGAAGAAGTATTATACGATGCACATGTGTATTGATTATAGGCAGCTGGATAAGGTGACGATGAAGAACCATGAACCCATGCCTAGGATTGATGATCTATTTGACCAGCTTAATGGTGCCATAATATTTTTGAAGATTGATATGAGGTCTGTTACCATCAGTTGAGGAATGGGGCAGCAGACATATCTAAGACCACATTTCAGACTCGATATGGCTAGTATGAATTCCTAGTGATGTCTTTTGGGCTGACTAATTCCGTTGCCGCCTTCATGGACTTGATGACGCAGGTGTTTAGGCCGTATCTTAATTTGTTCATCATTGTGTTCATAGATGACATTCTGGATTGATGAGACAACCATATGATGTAGCTGACCTATTGCTAGCTCATATTACTAAGGTCAATCGAGCATGGCATACTAGAGAGGACTAAGTGCCTACTCTACAAGTGGGTCTAAGCAAAGAAAAAGTCTAGAAGTACCATAAAAGAGATGAGAACATGGCCAAAATGATGACCCAAATCGATTTGTTGTCTAAACATGTCATGGCAGGTGGAACCAAGCCGGTCAATGCAGTTGGAACCGACAGTGGGCAGTGCCCGGATGATTCCAAATTTGAGGCATTATATAATAAGGAAGTTTAATACTTGGGAAATCAAGTGGGGGGGAGGGGGTTCTCAACACAATTATCAACGACAAGGTGGGAACCAAAGTTGGAACAAGGAGAGATATGATGGTTGGAAAGAATGGAAGGGTGGAGATAGGGAGATGGACAAAGATAGGTATGTACCTCCCCATGATCGTCCACGCCCAAAAGAACCAGCTGGGCTAGAAAGAAGCCGGACAGAAGACATGATTGTCAGGATCTACAACAAGGTTGAAGGGTCTGATAAGGTGTTGAAGGATTTAAAAAATGACTTCTCCACTTTATCTCAGACAATAACTTCACACTCAGTTTCTATCAAGCAGCTGGAGACCCAACTGGGTCAAATTGCCACTCATCTAAATCCAAGGCAAAGGGGAACTTTGCCTAGTGACACCATCCCGAACCCCAAGAATAATTGTTGAGTTTGAGCAATATGTCATGTCATGACGTTAAATAAGGCACTTATTGGGAGGCAACCCAAGTCTTTAGTTTCATTTTTAATGCTTTCAAATAACGTGCGTTGTGAGTGCAGGTTGAAATATTGAAAAGGGAAGCATATCTGATGAAAAACCCAAACGATGATCCGCCGAAAGCATTATGCGGACTAATTCTTTTCTGCCTTTTGAGATGGAATTTATGAAAAAATATACTGTCAATATTGGTGATCAAAACTCCTAAGGGCGATTCACCAAAGTGCACTAATCGGACTCCATCGGGTCCACCGAATCAACCTTCAGGTTTGGTATTTTTTAGATGTGTTTGGCGAGCTTAAGCTCCAATTAGTGATTCTCCGAACACGTTTGACGATGTTAGTCGTGATCGCCAAACGGACCTGATATAAAAAGGCCAAGGGTCTTTTCAAATTCAAAAATCAAAACCTTTGAAATTTGAGAGCCTTTCTGATTCCTTTCACTTGCTTCATGAATTTTGAGTGTTACTGAGCCTCGTGTGAGTGTCTTGAAGGTTCTAGGAGAACATTTGCTTGGAGTTCATGTCAACCCAACCCTGATCCCTCAGTTTGTTGATTATTTTTTGGCTTTAAGGTTTGTGTTTCGACTTCTTGTTGTTGTTTTTAGGTTTAGAAGGCATATAGGGTGTGGGCTTGAGCCCTTTGACTGATATTAAATACCTGATTTTGATGGGTAGAATCATATTGTTGAAATTTAAATGTGCCCATGTGATCTTAATTGTGAATGCGTGTAAAAATGGCGAGTCGTGATTGTGTTGGTTAAATTGCTTAATTGAATTGATAATTTTGTTGGGTCTGTGCCTAATTTAATTTGAGTGAAGCTTGAGTAGCTCAGTGTTGACCTAATTGCATGATTTTTCCCAATGATAGACAGAGTGACTACTTTCTTAAAGGCAAATCGTCAATTAGTGCAATGCTTAATGATGAATGGGGGAAATTTGAGTACCCATAGGTAGAAAAGCATCTAGGTGGATTGTAATATTGGGGTAAACTAGTATTTATTGTGTGTGTTGGTTTATTTGTGAAAATTAGGCACAAGGCTAAAATTTCCTTTTCGGCAACCTTGTCTTAGCTCACCAAGGACGTTAGGAGAATCGCTGAGTAAGACCCATCTCACCTTCTTTAGCATATGCATGGCCTTGGGTACTGACCTATTTGGTGGGATTGTCTTAGTCTGCCACACCCCACTTGGTGAATCGTCGAGTGGGAGAGGACATCACCCTTGATGCCTATTACCTTCCATTTTGCACTGTCAGTTTTGGCAGACTTGTCTTAGCCCACCGAAACCAACTCGACAAATCACCGAGTTGGCATTGACTTCATCTTTTATACTTGAATCCTGAGTAATTTTCTATTGTCAAATTTGGCGAGCTGACAAGAGCTCGCTGATCCTATTTGGCGATCCACTTTCCTATTAGGCGAGCCTCAAGAGTGTTTTTGAAATGTGTTTCAATTCATGTTCAACTCCAACTAACCTTCACAAATTCGTTGTTTGAATGTATGCTTTGTAGGTTATGGCAAGAACAAAAGGTAAACATGTGTAAGAGGAGGAGATGGATGAGGAAGAGCTGCGAGCTGAAGAGCACGAGACTGCTAAGCCACTGAACAAGGTGCATGAGACCGATGAGGTTATCCTCAGGCTGCCTTGGAGAGATCTCTTCAAGAGAATTCAGAGATTGGGTCTAGTGGAGTCACTGCAGACTCTACCATACTTCCTGCTGCTGAGTCAGGCATTGATGCCTTAGTTCAGCCTCCATGCCGCCCCTAGTTATCCTATTTCCAAGCATCGATGCCCTTCTTGAGGTTTCTCCATCCAAGACCCCAGATGAGAGTGCTCCACATGCATAGCCTCCTAGTACTTTTTATTTATTTTTCATTGAGGACATTGCATTTTATTTTTTGTACGGTGAGGGCCTTCGTGCCAATATTCCCCTTTTGCTTGTATTTTGTTATTTCGTATTTTGATTAATTGTAGTTTGATGTTTGTTTTTATTAGAGTGCTCTTTTGAGTAAATGTGTGTCTCTTTACTTCTATTTCATTCTCCTTTGATGTAGCAACTCCCCATGAGTTGAAATCATGAAATACTTGAAGTTTTCATTGATAAAAGTTGAGAATCGATCGTGTTCAATATCGATGTCTTAAATAGTACTCATGATGAGCATGGTGTATTGCGTTGGTAATGCGAGAATGAAATCATTATTGCACCTTTGAGCGATCTCTTTGAATATTTTGTTGACTAGCTGCGTTTTGATGTTATCATTGCAATGAACAACACACGTACGCTTTTGGTCTTTTTTGGATGTTCTAAATAAGTGTATTTTGAAGTGCCATGTGTGGTGAGGTTTTACTTGAAATCATGCATGTAGAGAGCAATTAACAAAGTATAAATAATAACTAAGTAATACTTGAATAATGTTTATGCATGTATTATTAATCTGTTCGTTTAGAAATCTTTCTAGCAGTGCGCAACGTTAGAACTCACCTCGTTCCTACTTTCCTTACCAAGGGGGTAATGAATGAGAAAAGGATTTAACAACAGAGATTTAGTTAAGGATTTGCTGCTATCTAATAGTCTGACTTTAATCAATCGAAGTGAGGGTGAAAACCCAACTAAATTGACATGATGACTAATCTGGGGTGAATGTAAGGGTTAGTAAAGCACACATTCGTAGATTTACCAAGTCGCAAGTGAAAGTTCCTACTAAGATTACCAATCACGTAGGGATACATAACTTATCGACCTTGCATGTCAAACACTAGGATATGATTACTATTATCAGGATTACTGCGTTAAGAGCTTGTGGGGAACACATATACCCTAGTTTCGATCTTATATTGATATCTCAAATTGTGAATCTTGTTTACTTGTTACTTAATCAATTAAATCAACAATCTGTTACTTATTTACAACATCCCCCCTGTTTACTTTTCTTGGAAATTATTTGACTAAACAGAGATAATTGTGAGTAAGTTTAAGTCTGAACCATATTCCTCGTGGGATCGACCCCAACCTACAAGTTGGAGTCTTTATTTTGCAATGACCGCTTATACTTCTTTAGGGAGGTGTAATTTGGGCGTATCAAATTTTGGCACCGCTGTCGGGGAATACGACTATTAGGTTAAACTAACTACATTGTTGAACTTTAGTCAAGTTTTTCTTGATTTTACATTTTTGTTTTCTACAGGTTTCAACTCTAGTGTATGCCAAGTACACAGAGTCTAGGCATACCCTTGACCCCCTACGATCCTAAATTGAGAAAAACTTTGAGGAAAATGGTTAATCAAGGGGTTCAAAATAATCCAATAGGAGAGGGTCAAGGAGATGGAATCAGATTTCAACCTCCTGGAGTTGTTAATGAACCAAATCAGGTTCAAGGTGGTCGTCTAATCAAAAATGCAGAAAGGGTGCAGAATCCGCCAGCACCGAGGTTTCATGATAACTACATGGTTGACTATGATGCGGTTGGATCAGATGGGCCTATTGTTCTCCCTCCTCTACCTCCAGGACATACATTTGTGGTGCCAATAGTGTTATACAGATGCTTACAACGAGAGGGTTGTTTGCTGGGTTGGCTTCGGAAGATCCATACGCTCACATGGCTAAATTGTCCAGTGTTTGTAAGAGTTGTGTAGGACGACTGGAGTTAGATATGGATGTCATAGGTTTGCGAGTGTTCCCACTGTCATTGACCGGTGCTGCTGCTGTGTGGTTTTCTGAGCTGCCGTACAATTCGATCTATACATGGGACCAATTGCATAAGATGTTCATAGCAAGGTATTTTCTGGTGTCCAAGAAATTAAATCATAAGAATAAACTGAATAACTTCACAGCACTACCTGGAGAGTCGGTAAGCAGTTCTTGGGATAGGTTCACTGGGTTCATGAGGAGTGTTCCGAATCACCGCATAGATGATGAATCATTGAAAGAGTACTTCTACAGAGGAGATGATGACAACGGAAGGGCTGTGTTAGATACTATTGCGGGAGGATCATATGGTGAGTGCACTTTTGAGGAGATCGCTGAAAAACTTGAGAGGATTTCCCAAAACAATAAAGCATGGAGCACTAGAAAGGAAAATACTGGTAGGAGCACGTTCACCGTCCAAACTGCACCAAATCAATCTAATGATGACATTCGTGAAGAGATGGCTCAAATGAGGACATAACTTGGCTTGGTATTGAAACATGTGAGTGGAAATGCAGAAAAGGTGAATGCGGTCAATTATCTAACTAGAACTCCACCACCACCAGTTGAGGAGTACTACTATGGGGAGGATGCAAATTTGGTTAATGATCAAACAGGGGGTTTCCGAACCAACACCCAAGGTTCCAACTTGGATAATTGGCGCCAGGGTCAAGGAAACCAAGGTCGAAACTATGGAAACTACAACTGTGAGGGAAACTATGTCCGAGATGTGAACTACAATCGTGATAACAATTACAATCGGAATAATTATGGCAACATGAATGATAAGGATGGACCCTATGTTCCCACTAGTAATAGAGAGGTTGGTATTAGTATGACATGCATTGAGGATATGATGCAGAAAATGATGAAAAGGTTTGATGCGACCGATGAGAATGTGAAGGAGATGAGAAATAATTTGTCTAGAGTCGGTCAGAAAGTTGATGCCCATGCAGTGTCGATCAAGCAACTTGAGCAGCAGTTTAGTCAGTTGTCCACTACTATGAATTCACGCCAGCCTGGTACACTTCCTAGCAATATTATCCAAAATCTAAAATATTATGGGCATTGTATGGCGGTCACTACTCGTGGAGGAAAACAAACTATTGATCCCCCCATATCGTCTGAGGTTAAAAGAGTGATAGAAAAGGATGCGGATGAGATTGATGTTACTGAAGATCCGAAAGTTGATACAGAGAAGGAAGCTGGGGTTACCCAAAAAGTTGTTCCCATGCCTAGACCTCCACCTCTATTCCCATAGAGATTGGTGAAAAAGATTGACGAAGGGAAATACTGCAGGTTCATAGCTATGCTGAAGCAACTTTCCATAAATGTCCCATTGATAGAAGCTTTAGAACAAATGCCTGGGTATGCTAAATTAATGAAAGATTTGGTGACCAAAAAGAGGGCTGTTAGTTTTGAGAATGATGAGAGGCTGCAACATTGTAATGTTATTGCTACTAGGTCACTTGTGCAAAAGAAAGAGGATCCTGTACCTTTCACTATTCCGTGTACCATTGGGATGTTACACTTTGTGAAAGCTTTTTGTGATTTGGGTGCCAGCATTAACCTGATGCCACTGTCCATTTATAAGAATTTGGGTTTAGGAGCTCCAAACCTGACTGCGATGCGTTTACTTATGGCCGATAGAACTGTGAAGAGGCTCATTGGAGTGCTCCAAGATTTCCTTGTGAAAGTAGGGTCATTCATCTTTCCAGCAGACTTTGTGATACTTGATTGTGAGGTTGATTTTGAGGTTCCCATCATCTTAGGGAGACTATTTCTTGCTACTAGGAATGCCTGGGTCAACATGGAGAGAGGGCAGATGAAGTTCTGATTAAATAATAAGGAGGTAACTTTTAACATCTGCAGGTCTATAAAGCATGAAAGTGATCTTAAATCGGTATCCGTGGTGAATCACATTGTGGGGTAAGAATCTGAGGTGTCCATTGAGGAAAGGTTAGGTGTTGATGCGCTAGCAGGGGTTATTATGAATTTTGAGAATAATGTTATTGATGAGTATGATAAGCTGGTTGCTGCACTTGATAGGTTCGGGTTTCGTTTCAAGCCAAAACGGTTGGAATTAGACATGAAGAATCATGACACCCCACCTGCAAAACCGTCTATTGATGAGCTTCCAAAACTGGAACTAAAGGTCCTTCCATCCCACTCGCGGTATGTATTCCAAGGACAAAATAACACCTTGCCCTTTATTATTGCCGTTGACTTGAATGAAGGGCAAATAGAGGCTGTGATATCGGTGTTGAAGCGGTTCAAGAGGAATATATGATGGACTACTGTGGATATTATTGGGATTCCGTCGGGCATTTGTTCTCACAAAATCCAACTCATGCCAGACAGTAAGCCAAGTATTGAGCATCAAAGGAGACTAAATCTCCCTATGTAAGAGGTTGTGAAAAAGGAGATCATTAAGTGGTTAGATGCTGGAGTTATTTCTTCCATTGCTGATAGTTGTTGGGTTTGCTCAGTTCAGTGTGTGCCAAAGAACGGAGGAATCACTGTGGTCCCTAATGCTAAAAATGAGCTTGTTCCAATGAGGCCGGTGACTGGTTGGAGAGTGTGTATGGACTGCCGCAAGTTAAATGCATGGACCAAAAAAGACCACTTCCCAATGCCGTTCATGGATCAAATGCCAGATCGTCTCACTAGTAAGGGTTGGTATTCTTTTCTATATCGGTATTCGGGGTACAATCAAATCTTCATAGCTCCGAAAGACCGAGAGAAAACCACCTTCACTTGTCCTTATGGGACTTTCGCCTTCAAAAGGCTGTCATTTGGGTTGTGTAATGCTCCAGCGACCTTCCAAAGGTGTATGATGTCGATATTTTCAGATATGGTGGAGGACACGATAGAGGTATTTATGGATGATTTCTCTGTGATAGGTGAATCGTTTGATGATTGTTTGGCACATTTGGCTGAGGTACTAAACCAGTGTGAAGAGTGCAATCTTGTGCTCAACTAGGAAAAGTGCCACTTCATGGTAAAAGAGGGTATAGTTCTGGGTCATCGGATTTCGCATAAAGGTATTGAGGTTGATAGAGCCAAAGTTGAGGTAATAGAAAAGCTTCCACCACCTATCTTTGTTAAAGGTGTTTGAAGTTTTCTTGGGCATGCAGGTTTCTTTCAGAGATTCATAAAAGATTTCTCAAAAATTGCACACCCATTGTGCAAGCTTCTCGAAAAGGAGTATAAGTTTGATTTTGATGATGCTTGTCTGAGAGCATTTAGAAAGTTGAAAGAAAATTTAACTTCGGCACCTATCATTATTTCACCAGATTGGGGACAACCGTTCGAAATGATGTGTGATATGAGTGGGGTGGTGCTTGGTGTAGTGTTAGGACAGAGGCGAAAGAAGATTCTTCATCCGATTTACTATGCCAACAAAGCTTTGAATGTGGCTCAAAAGAACTATACTGTGACTGAACAGGAACTCCTTGCTGTGGTTTTTGCATTCGAGAAATTTAGGTCCTACTTTCTTGGTACTAAGGTCATAGTGCATACTGACCATTCTGCATTGAGGTATCTGATGGCCAAAAAGGATGCAAAACCTAGGTTGATTAGATGGGTACTTTTGTTGCAAGAGTTCGATTTTGAGGTAAAGGATAGAAAGGGAACAGAAAATCAGGTTGCTGATCATTTGTCCAGATTAGAGGAGGAAGCTATGATCAGTTTGAGGATGGAGTTGAGATTAATGATGCATTCCCTGATGAACAAGTATTTGCTGCTTCTTATGATCTTATCCCTTGGTTCACAGATTTTGCTAACTACTTGGCAAGTGATTTTGTTCCGTCGGATGTGTCATTCCACCAAAGCAAAAAATTCATGTCTGATGTGAAGAAATTCTTTTGGGATGAGCCTTACTTGTTTCGTGTTTGTGCTGATGGGATTATTAGTTGCTGTGTGCCCGAGGATGAGATGATGAGTATACTAGAGGCGTGTCATTCGCTGTTGGTGGGCATGATAGTGGTATCGGAACTGCCCATAAAATTTTACAGTGTGGGTATTACTGGCCTACCATCCACCAAGATGCTCATGATTTCGCCAAGTCTTGTGATTGTTGCCAACGTGAAGGAGGAATTTCGAAAAGGCAAGAAATACCTATGAACCCAATATTGGTGATTGAGCTTTTTGATGTTTGGGGTCTTGATTTCATGGGTCCTTTTGTGAGTTCGAATGGGATGAAGTACATTCTTGTTGCAGTTGACTATGTATCGAAATGGGTGGAGGCAGTAGCGCTTTCAAACAATGAGGGAAAGAGTGTCACCGCATTCCTGAAAAAGAATATCTTCTCCAGATTTGGTACACCAAGGGCAATCATAAGCGATGGAGGTTCTCACTTTTGTAATAAATTGTTTAAGGCGTTGCTTGAGAAGTATGGTGTTCGTCATAACGTAGCAACCCCGTATCATCCGCAGTCAAGTGGGCAAGTTGAAGTGTCAAATCGCTAGATAAAGCGAATTCTTGCAAATACCGTAAATGCCAACAGAACTGACTGGTCGAGAAGGCTTGATGATTATCTATGGGTTTATCGCACTGCATTCAAAACTCCCATAGGTATGTCCCCCTACCAACTTGTATATGGGAAATCTTGCCATTTGCCTGTAGAGTTAGAGCATAAAGCAATGTGGGCGCTAAAGAAGTAGAATTTGGATTGCGGTGCCGCATCGAGTCAAAGACTGAATGACATGAATGAGCTTGATGAGTTTCGCCTAAAAGCATATGAGAGTTCAGCCTTGTATAAGGAGAAGATGAAGAAGTACCATGATCAAAAGATCGAAAAGCGTGAATTTGTTGCCGGTGATTTGGTGCTCTTATTTAACTCAATGAAAAGCGTGAATTTGTTGCCGGTGATTTGGTGCTCTTATTTGACTCAACGTTGCGCTTGTTTCCTGGCAAGCTCAAGTCCAAGTGGACCGGGCCATTCAAAGTAACTCAAGTATTTACACATGGAGCGGTTGAGCTCGAGAACAAGGAAGGAACGAGGTTCAAGGTGAACGGACAGAGGATAAAAATCTACTTGGGGAAATCTGAGAGTATCAATGAAGTGATAGAGGCTTGGGATCTTAGTGAAGTCTGAGTAACTAAGGTGTCTGCATTGTGCCGCGACGTTAAATCAAGAGGTGCTTGGGAGGCAACCCAAGATGTACAATCTAGCCAACTATAGGAGTTTCTTTTTGATATAGGAGTTTTCTTAAAATTTTAGCTTGTTAGATAGGTGTTTATTAATTTTTATGTTAGTGTTGGTTAGATATAGATAAAATAGGGTCCATGTCTAAAAAGTGTCCAAAAAATATAAAAAGGAAGTCCTAAGGTTTGTTACGTGTGCAGGAAAAAAAAGGGCAAAATCTGCAGAAAATCAGCTGATGCAGAGGTCTACGGATCCCATCAACGGTCCGTCGGTCAATCCACGGACCGTGCATGGTACAATAGACCCCATGTATGATTTATAAAATTTTCTAAGTGTTGAGTAGACCACGGACCCATCGACGGGGTCTCGTGGGTCCAAGTTAGGGCTTCTGTTGACTCGACCCGGACCCCTATTAAAATAAAACCCCTTCATTTCAAATACATCTCCAACTTCCCTCTTTCCTCTCAACCGTTACAAACCGCTCACTCACCCCAAATTCACCCATAAAACTCCCCCATAACATCCATATAATCCTCCCCTTCCATTTTTAATTCCTTTTTACTCCCATTACTTCCAATTTCTCCCCAATTCTCTCATTCTCTCATTCTCTCTTAAATTCCTCCATTTTCATCAAGCACTCAAGGTCTGGGTTCGGTGTTAGCATCGGTCTAGGAGCATTTGTACCTGATCACACACTCACCAGCGTTGTTTACTTGTAAGGTAATCGATTTCTCCCAAACTTTGAATCTGTCATTGTTTAAACTTGAAGTCACAACGTTGCACTTGACCTTGGGTTGTTAAATTACTTGTTAAATGCTGAAATTTGGCTTAGTCAATACCCTTGGAATGATGGTATGTGAGTGTGTAGTTAATTTTAATCGACTTAATAGGGTTGATAGGTCTAGTTGGAAGTTTTGACTTAGGGTTTCACTAGTTACTTGATTGATTGAGAAACGTGAATGAACGAAACCCGAGGAATGAAGAACTATCACATTAAATGTTGAAATGCATGTTTAGACTTATATTGGTTGTTGATTGTTAAGTTTAAAGTGTTGAATGAGAAGTTGGAATCACATGCCTGCACTAGCTTTGGTCCACGACCACCATCGATGGACCGTAGGTCCACCTACGGGCCGTAGGTCATGGCCCGTCACTGACCTGCTCACAAATAATCACTAAGTCATGAACTACGGTGTGGACTATGGTCCGTCGTTCCATCGACGGACCATTCTGCACATCCGTGGTTCCAACTTTTGGGACCCAAAAAAGGACCCTCTGACCTATGGAGGGGACCCACTACCCTTCACTCCATCGACGGACCGTAGGTACCCACCGTGGGTCACCAAACCAGATACTGTCTGATTTTTTTTTAATTTTTCTCTAAGTATGATTCTTGTTCTAAAATTATTTCATGGGTCTTTTGGTTTTATTTTAGTACTAACGAGTCTTCCACATGTACCATGGCCCCGAAACAAGCTCCCGTTTACTCAAAGAAGGGCAAGTCCAAGTCTGTCGCCCCTTCACGACATTAGTTAGATGAAGACAACGATCATGAGTACATCCTGGAGACCACCAGAGGCTCCCCTACTTCTCCCCGGACCATGAGGAATAGGGCCAGGCAGATTATTTCATCCAGTGACGATGTCGAGGTCACTGGCCCCCAGTCTGAAGAGGGGGCTTTATCTGCAGAAGAGTCGCAGTCTGGCTCTGAGTTGCATTCTGGCTCCCGTTCCAGTGGTGCTTCCGCGTCTTCCTCTGATGCCCTTGTACCACCCAAAGCTGAGCCAGTTCCTAATGCCACAGAGTCAAACAGGTGGTGCGTCGAGGGCCAGTACCAAATCTATTCTGATGCCAAGATGTTTAATGAACATCAGAAGATGGCCAGAATTATTACTGAGGAGCGCTGGGTCCTTACTAGGAGTCTTCACACAGTACCTACTATTAAGGAGCAGTTCAGGAGGCACAAATGCGAGTGGATGGCACGGAGTCCAGGAAAGTTTAGCGAGGAGATGACTCGGGAGTTCTATGCCTCCTACGCCACCACTGTTCGAAATGCCATCTCTAAACGTGCTAAGCCAGCAGCTCAGCCTCCACTTCAGGCGATTCTAGTGTGGAACTTTTCGGTTGATATCTCTGAGACCACAATCCACCAGTTCATCTATGGTTCAGCCCACACTCTGACGATCAATATAGTGGAGTATGACTACAGGATGGGCATGGTGCAGAGTAGAGCATTTCAGAGGGATGCTGAGTAGAGAGATACATTGCTTTGGTGGATGGCTCGTCACATTGCAGATGAGGGAAAGCGTACCGAGTGGGTGCGCAATACTACTTTGCCTATAAGAAAGGAAACTCTGAGCTTCACTGTGAAGTTCTTTTGGACCATTGTGCGTACCAGACTGTCCCCTACTCAGGAAGACAACATGCTTACTTGGGATAGGGCCGTGATGTTGGCGGCACTTGTGGCAGGAATTGAGCTTGACTTCACCCGAATTTTGATTGCTGAGATTCATGAGAGGGCCTTCAAGACCACCACTACTTTGCCATTTTTGCGTCTTATATTTCATCTATGCAGGGAATCTGGGGTGCCGATTTGGCATTGTGATAGTCTGATAGAGACAAACAAGATGGTGGACATTGGCTTTATTGAAGATGACGCCAATCTGGCTGCACCGTGGAGGGATTCACAGGTTGACCTACCTTCCTTGGGTGCTGATCTTGCTGATGATGTGGAGCAGATACAAGTTGATGAGACCGCCATACCGCCCACTCCCACAGATGCACAGGCTCCCCCTTCTACTGCCAATAGCCCGGTCGTGAGCTCATCCTGATCCACTCCCCCACTCTAGTCCTTCTGGCCCGAGTCCAGAAGTTGGAGGCCCAGATGGCTACCTTGCTGTAGCACATGAGGCCCTAGATGCAGCGATCTGTTGAGGAGTCAGAGGCTTGTATGGAGCAGATGATGGATAGGAAGATTCAGGCGGTCCATAAACGCCTAGATGCCTTTGAGTTGCGAGTCTTGGAGAGTCCTGCACCCACCATAGATGTGACCACTTTCTAGATGGAGTTGGCTAGTCTCCGTGCTGATGTGGATGCTCTTCTAGCCCCTACTGAGACTGTACCAGAGGTTGCTCCTACGGCTGAGGAGGATGAGGTGGTGATGAATTCCCTCTTTGGAGACACTATGCCACAACCCGATCCTTCTCGTGCTGCTGGGAAGCGTCACCGCTCTGATCATACTTCTGACACTGAGGAGGTTCGGCGAGAAAGGAAGAGGGAGCGCCAGCAGTTAGAGGCAGCCCAGCGGCAATCAATCATTGATGAGGAGACGAGGCAACAGCGGACCCGTGAGGTGGATGTTGGCCCATCTGGCGTATTGAGCACTACTGAGGGTGTTCCGACTATTGATGAGGGCGATACTGATGGCATTCCTAGTACTGATCCAGCGGGTTCCGGTAAACCAGAACCACCCACCTCTTGATGGATCTCCGGCGCATATGCGACACAGGTTTTCTTCACCCTATACTTTAATTTTATATTTTTTGTGCATTGAGCGCAAGTGCATAATATTTTTTAGGGGTGGGGTAAATGGGTTGTGAGTGATAGGGTGAAGTTTGAGTAACCCAACTCATAACCCTCCCTTGGGGTTTTCTTACCTGTGTTCCTTTTCCCCAAGGGACTGATTTATTTTTATGTTGAACCGGCATGTGTAGGATTGTTGGATTTGTATGTGTAGAAGTAAGTAGAAGAATGAAAGCATGATGGCATAAGAGCATGAAATTGATACCTGTCCAAATTTTTGAAATGTGCTAGATCTATAGGCTTAATGAGTTGAATGTGTTGGATCTTCATATGACATGATAAGGAACCGATATGATAGCGTGACTTAAGCTAAAACATGAACTGGATAATTCAATAATCCAATACTGAAACAATATGCCAAGTGCGTGTGAGTAAATGTTGAATATTCATACAGTATGTGCCAATCAAGAACTTGCCCTGTTGGTCTTGTTAAGATAATCTAGGCTAGGAATTGAGAAATGATCATAGGCCATTGTTCAAATAAGTCCACTTAAGCCTAAAGAAATCCAACCAAAAAAATAAATGCTCCCTTTGATCCAAATGTTTGAGCCTAACGAATACAACTTCTTTCAATACACCAAACTCACCTTCCCTAAATGATTGTTTTGGCCTGGTCCCTCCTTGTACATGTGCACCTTAACTTAGGCCAAAAGCCTAAGTTGAGGGTGGCTAATTCAAAAAGTTACCTTAATCTTGGCCCTAGTCCGACATCAGATATTATGCACCTCAACTCATGAAAAATACCTAAGTTGAGAGTGGCTACGAAAAAAGGAAACTGAAAGAAAAGGGTATGAAAAGAGTTGTGTGTAGAAGAAAGAAAAAGATAGAAAAAGATGTGACTGAAGTTAAAAGAAACAAAAAGAAGAATGATAAAGATGCTAAAAAAATAAAATAAGATCGATAAAGTCAAAGTCACATCTGTGCTGAAGAAAGTCAAGAAAAAGAGCAGAAAATAAAAAGATGTCAAGAATTGGTTGAGAAAAGAGGTAAAAAGCCAATGTAATGTCAAGGAGGGCAGAAAAGTCACTAAAAGTACCCAAATATACCCTACCTAACCCTGAGCCTACGTTACAAACTAAGAAAGTCCTATAGTGATCCTAATGACTAGTTTGGAGAGTCTATGCAGTGAAAATAAGGACAAGCCTATGGCATTGAGCACTAACTGTATTTGAAGTCACTTCTGAGAGTGAGTGTTGAATGAATCCTTGAACTTAAAATTATACTTATTGTGTGAAAAAAGATCTTCTTTGAAGTGAGGGCACTAGTTACATTGTTGGAGAGTTGGTACCTTGGTGATTGTTGAAAGTGTATGTGGTGATGTCTATTGGTCGATCTAAGTCATGTTTTAATCCACATGAGTTAGCTTATTGAGTCTAGATGAAAATATTTGCACTAAGAGTTGGAATTGATTGAGAAATCCATATGATTGCTTGAGTTTGTATGTTTGCTTCTATATAAGTGTCGTTTAGAGTTTTAGTGTGTCGCTTGAGGACAAACAACAATTTTAAGTAGAGGGTGTTGATATACCGTGACTTTACGGTATTTTTGATGCATTTCACTTGGATTTTGGTGTGAGTCTTGAGCATTTTATTATTAGATATGATGGTTTTTGTGTAATTCTTGCAGGAAATAGGTTCGGATGCGGTTGATTGAGATAAGAGCTGAAAATTGCAGAAGTTGCCAGTGACAGAGTCAACCACGGACCGTAGGTGCTGCAGCGTAGATGAGGTTTCAAGGAAGTCTGACCAAGTGTGGAACCACGGAGGCATCGACGGACCGTAGGTCGACCCACAAACTGTCATGTACATCCGTCGTTGGTGATCAGAGCGTTGAAGTTCCAGTACTTGAACCATGGAGGCAAGTGACGAACCGTAGTCCAGTCCACGGACCGTAGGTCTAACCGTCGTCTGAAGGCCCTGAATTATTTCCCAAGTCTTGAACCACTGAGGGTGATCACGGACCGTAGGTTGACCCACGGTCCGTAGGTCGTGTCGTCGACAGAAACTACGTTTGAGCAGTTATTTCCTTATTTTGTTTCCTAGTTGGTTTAGGATTTGTTTTCTATAAATATTAGTTGTAATTTCTATTTTTAAAGGTTAGACATTATTGTAGACTTTTAGTTTTGGTCTTTCGGAATTATTTTGCAAACACTTAGCAATTTAATTTTCGGAAGTTGGTTTATGCAAATTTCACTTTGAATTTCAATTCAAGATTTCGGCTTTCATCTATTCTTATTGTAAGTTCATGATTTGTTTATACCTAATTATGAATTGTGAACTCTCAAGCATGAGTAGCTAAATCCACAACTAAGGTTATGGGAACCACGAGCAATTAACAAAATATGAATAATAACTAAGTAATTTCTAAATAGTGTTTATGCATGTATTGTTAATCTTTTCGTTTAGAAATCATTCTAGCGTTGCGCAACGTTAGAACTCGCCTCGTTCCTACTTTCCTTACCAAGGGGTAATGAATGAGAAAATGATTTAACAACAAAGATTTAGTTAAGGATTTGCTGCTATCTAATAGTCTGACTTTAATCAATCGAAGTGAGGGTGAAAACCCAACTAAATTAACACGATGACTAATCTGGGGTGAATGTAAGGGTTAGTATAGCACACATTCATAGATTTACCAAGTCGCGAGTGAAAGTTCCTACTAAGATGACCAATCACGTAGGGATACATAACTTATCGGCCTTGCATGTCAAATACTAGGATAGGATTACTATTATTAGGATTACTGCGTTAAGAGCTTGTGGGGAACACATATACCCTAGTTTCCATCTTATATTAATATCTCAAATTGTGAATCTTGTTTACTTGTTACTTAATCATTCAAATCAACAATCTGTTACTTATTTACAACATCCCCCCTATTTACTTTTCTCGAAAATAGTTTGACTAAACAGAGATAATTGTGAGTAAATTTAAGTCTGAACCATATTCCTTGTGGGATCGACCCCAACCTACAAGTTGGGGTCTTTATTTTGCAACGATCGCTTATACTTCTTTAGAGAGGTGTAATTTGGGCGTATCAAAATCGAACATTGTTGATCGCCTAACATGAAGGGTGGATCACCAACTGAGCACGACCTCACCCAAATTGACAGTACATAGCACTTGTGTTTATCAAATAAGGTCGGTGAATTCCAGTAGAAAAGGCGATCCAACAAGTGAGAACGGCGGTCCTGATGCACATCACCCAAAGCGATATTGTGCAAGACAAATATTTAATGCTCGCAGTGAACCAAGGTTGTATTCGGCTATACACAAATGTGAAAGGCTGACTCGATCGAGTACACCAACTTAGGTTCAAACACCTGAATCCTAGAGCATTATAAAGTGAGCTGAAGAGCAAAGGGTGTGTCACCGATCAGGATTGGTGAGCCCGACTAACGTCGTTGATTCAGTTACAAAGTGGATTTTGGGCCAAATTTTGGGAAAGTATAAATATCCCAAAGGATATAATTTTTAGAGAGTTGAACAGCGGTAGAGAATATGAAGAAGAGTTCATACTTATTAAGTTTTGAGTTGAGAGTACTTTACCTTTGAAGAACACTTTACTAGCTTTTGGGTTTTACAATTTGAAGCTTGAATTTGATATATCAAAGTTAAATCCAAAGTGGGTTAACGCTTAATTTCTTGATTTTAAGTTGTCCATGGCTGCTTTAATGGAATGTATGCTTTGTTTACTTTTTGTGATGGGTGGCTAAGACCCCAAGATCTAGGGGTTCTCAAATGGGGTTGGGTGTTGATTTAATGTAGGGGTATTATGTCATGCTCTGTTTTGTTGCTGTTCATGCATGAACTTGTCTAATTACCATGGGGTTAACTTATGGGTTAAGGTTTCAAACTTAATTCCTACTTCCGACCTCTGTTTGATGCTCAAAACAGATTAATTGGAGTGGGTAATTAGTTCAATACTAGTAATTTAGGTTTTATGTCTATGGAATGATTGAAAAACAGGTTATGGGTCGGATCTGTTTGCCCTATTCTTGATAGAGAGAGTTGAGTAAGGTATTGGGTTTTTTAGAAATGGCATAAAGATGAGACCGAAAGGATATTCTATGCACAAATGCTTTGAAATCGAAAGATGATTAGCGTCAATGAAGATGACTTAGCCTATTTATGAATGTTCATCACTATAGAGCATCCCAATCACCCCTATGTGACATCGATTTCCAATCCCACACCCCTAGATTGCTTGTTAACTCTTGATTTTATTTCAATTTTATTTTAATTGCGATAATTAATAATGAAAGCTTTGTATTAAGTTGGTGGTACCCTCCACCCAGTTGTTCTTACTATTACAAATGATCTAATTTCTTGATAAGGAGTTCTCTACGATATACCATTCCATGTGGGATTCGACCCCGACTCTTCGTTGGGTTTATTTACTGACTACGATCACTCACTCTTTTAATTGATTTTGGAGGTTGATTTGAGTGTTATCAGTATGTCTTAGCCTATGTGGGAGTTTAGTCATCTCTACTTGATCAGATGCGTAGTCGTCAGTTTGAGGATGAGACCTTGGTGGCACTTCAAGATTGAGTGTTAGCAGGTGATGCCTGTCATGTTACCTTGGATTTAGATGGGGTTTTAAGGTTGACAGGCTGTATTTGTTTTCTGAGAGTTGGGGGTTTGATTCACCTGATACTTTGTGAGGCCTATGATATTGATACTCTATCTATACGGGCATCACAAAGATGTATCTTGACGTGAGGCAACACAACTAGTGGGCCAGCCTGGGGAGAGATATTGCAGACTATATATCCCATTTCCTTAGTTGCCAGCAGGTGAAAGCCGAGCATTTGAGACCTGGTGGTGAGTTCCAAAGAGTACCCATTCTGGAGTTGAAGTGAGATTGCATCACTATGAACTTTGTGGCAAGTTTGACTCAGACTTCTAGAGGTGTTGACAACATTTGGGTCATTATTGATCGATTGACCAAGTCAGCACACTTCCTCCCGGTTTAGTCTTCATTTTGCACTGTGAGGTTAGCCCATATCTACATTCATGAGATGGTTCATTTTCATGGTATGCCGGTCTCTATTATATCAAATCGGGGTGCTCAGTTCACTTCTAGGTTTTAGAGGACCTTTCAGGAGGAGTTGGGCCCTCGCGTTGACCTTCGCACAACCTTTCACCCGCATACTGATGGTCAATCGGAGCGTACTATCTTGGTTCTTGAGGATATGTTCCGGGCTTGGGTATTAGAGTTTGGTGGTCAGTAGGATCAGTTCTTGCCTTTGGCGGAGTTTGCGTACAATAATAACTACCATTCTAGCATCCAGATGGCCCTATTTAAGACGTTATATGGGTGGCATTGTTGCTCTACGGTTGGTTTATTTGAGTCTACAGAGCCTAGACCGTGTGGTACATACTTGATTCAGGAGGATTTAGAGTAGGTGAGGGTGATTTAGGACAAACTTTGGACAGCTCAAAGTAGGCACATGAGTTCAGCGGATTGTAGGTGATGACCTTTGAGGTTTTTATTTGGTGATAGAGTTTTCCTCTATGTGTCGCCCACGAAGGGAGTGATCAGATTTGGGATGTAGGGCAAGCTTAGCCCAGGTGTATTGGGCCTTTTGATATCCTTAAGACAGTTGAAGAGGTTGCTTATGAGTTAGCTTTGTCTCCGATGTTCTCACCTATCCACCCAATATTTCATGTTTCGATGTTGCTCCGATATGTTCTTGGTGAATCTCATGTGCTTCAGTATGATGCAGTAGAGTTGGATGATTGCTTGACCTTTATGAAGGAGCCAGTTGCCATTCTAGCCAGAGATTTAATAGTTTGAGATCCATTCCTATGGTTAAGGTCCATTGGAGGCATCGTCCGCTTGAGACCAATTATGATATGCAGGAGCAGTTTCCTGCCTTGTTTGAGCCTTCAGGTACTTCTTGATTCTTACTTTTGCGGACGAAAGTCCTTTTTAGTATTGGATATTGTAATGACCTCCAAGATATTTATGTGTTTATGCTTTTGTTCATCATTAAGAGCTTTCCTATAGTGACCCAAGTTATTTATGTGTTGCTGGGGCTGACAGTTGGGTTACCTATTCTTTCATTTAATTTTTATGCGAGTTTTAGCATTTTGGAGCTTTTGAACCTTGAACGGTCTTGTTTGATCAATCATTCAAGAAGTTGATCTCAGAATCCAATTATGACGATTTCATCATCTCCAGAAGGGTAATTTTTAGCTACTAACATAGTCGACATGACTCTCGAGGCTTTAGTGTGAGTCTGTACAATTAGGTGTTTTAACTTCCAAGTTAAGGCCTAAGTTTGACTTTAGTTAATATTCTGAGCAAACAATCTTGAATGAGAATTCCTTCAGCGCGGTTAACTCAGGAATATTGAGTTTGGTCTAGAAAGACCCTTCGTTTGGATCCTGATGCTTTCGGGCTGATTCCGAGCCTCCTTGTGGATTTTGGCTTAAAATTGAATTGGTTGTGGGACCCACATTTTATAAATATGACCTTGTATGGAAGTTTTTACTACTGAGTTGAGTCTAGAATGTTGTTTTTGGTTGATTTGCATATCTCATTTGTGTCCGCGGGGTTCTGAACCAATCCCGAGCCCTGGGTAGAGCCCGGGGGACTTTGCTAAAATATTGTAGTGTCTGATGTCCGGCTGTCGCTAAAGCGACCCTGTGTCCGCTTATATGGATTAGGTTCGCTTAAGCGAGGTTCGGTTTTTCAGCCAGGAGTTCGCAAAAGCGAGGCCTGCCTCTTTGAGGCTTGACATTTAAACGACATTAGTCGCCACTTAAGCGATCATCAAACAGTCTTTTTATTAAGACTTAGTCGTGATTTCAACAGCTATTGACGCTTTGTTTTGGCGGTTTCTCCTTCATTTGAGCTCTGATTTCAGTTATACAAACTCATGTGTGTTCGTTGGGGGTTTGGCTACGTGGTGGAGTGATTGGGTTGCGTTGAGGAACCTCCATTTGAGGTAATTTTGGTGTTTTAGCTGCTTCCTTGGCTTGGTTTTCTTGTTGATTTTTTCATGATTTTTTTTTCATTGTTTCGGTCCTTGAATTGTGTTCAATTTTGGAACACAAGTTTGAGGCATAGTTTAGGATCTCTTGACAGAGTCCATTTCGTAAATTCCGGTGTGGTCCCATAATTTCTATTTGACTCTAAAATTGTCTTGTTTCAGTTTTATGTGATTTGTGTGTCTAAACGATCATACTAACATTGTGATCCTATTCTAGATAGTGTGGAAACATTCAGAGGCCATTCGGAAAGGAAAAGTTCTGGCCTTGTGATTTGAGCTTGCATGATCGCCCTACACGTAGGCTACAACTTTCTTCCTAATTAGATTAAGCGTGAATGTGTAAATTCATGTTGATTAGTGTGAATTGGGGGCGGGTACCTAGTTATTCTTGCTTTTCTTCTTAGAAACCATGTTTAGGTTTATCGTTGTTGTTTCAAGGGTAGTACCATGTTAGTTGGGGTTATATATGTGATGCTGCATGAGGTGTGATTTACTTATGCTATTGCCTTTTTTCAGAAGCATGTTCGGCCTTAGTCTAGTATATACTAGTGTTGCCTTAGACTAACGAGCCTTATAGGTTTATTATGTCGTCGACGTCATTTCAGATGGACTACGTCCTTATAGACTGGAATAGAAAACTTCGGTATGATAGTTAGTTTAGGCGTTTGTGTAGCTTTTTAGCCTTTTTGTCTTCTCTCCCTATTTCTGCGACTCTGAGGTGTTACCAAAGGTTTTGCGCTTTATCTGTACTGGAGTAGTTCAGGCTTGGAGCCTTAGTGTGATCTGTCGGGAGTAGACGTCAATCCATGGTGGCTTGGAGCCTACTTGAGATCCTCTTCACTCTTGATAGCTGGGCGGCTTATGCCTTTTGGAGTGGACTGGATAGATGGGTAGCCTTGATATCTGAGATCCTCTACAGAGTCGACACTCCCCTGGGTCACTCTTTCTAGCTTGGAGGCTTACACCCCTAGGAGTGGACTGTCTGGTTGGGCGGCTTGAGTTGATTGTCACTTTTTCTAGATGGGCTGAGAGTTGACTGGTTCTTGGTTACATGGTAACTTAGGTTGGCCACCGGGCTGATGTTCTTGATTCATATCTGGGTCACTATTCTTTCTTGTAGACTTAGCTATTATGTGTATGTGTCGGCTTTATGGGGGTCCGTTCGGGTTTTATTTAAACTTGCGGATGAGTGTACCTTCTAGGCTTATGGGGTCATGTTAGGTTTAGTTTAGTTGTATATAGATTTACTTTCGGTATGCTCATGTGCTTTCTTTTCATACCCGCTTTGACGTCTGTTTGTGTCTAAATTCTATCTTTTCTGAGTGTCTTTAACTTTCTTGCTCAGTAGGCCTATGATGTCTACTGAGTACCTTTGTTTTGGTACTTATGATACACTCTGCATCTTTTTGTGATGCGGGTCCTAGTACCAGCTACCAACGGTGATCGTTCGTGCCATCTTTCGTAGCTTATAGATATCAAAGATGAGGGTGAGCACTTGACGTCACTACATCAAAAATGATCTTGAGCGGCAATCAATTAATGACAGTAGCTCAATTGCCGCTAAATTTATATTTTTAGCGGTAATTAGCACTCTTTGTATATGTACCTAAAGCCTTTAGCGATATTGAATCTAATGGCACTTAACTAATGCCGGTAAAAACTTTAGCACTCTTTATTAATATGTCTGTTTATTGCCGCTAAAAGTTATTTTTGGTGTAGTGTGTCCTCGATCAGCCTGTCTCCTTCTGTATATGTTAGCTAGTCTTTTGCCTTTGAGACGGCTTGTTATTGGTCCACTTTTGGGACTTGTATTTGTTCATATTAGACAGCTTTGTACTAGTGACATTCAAGTTCTTGAAGGGTTTCCATTGTATATAGTTTTTGGTTTGCTTCCGTTTCTGTCATTTCTTACTGTTAGTGTTATTTTTAAATGTTTAGTTCTACCCTTGTACTCACTACTTGTCATTTTAGGTATGGGTTGCTTACCTACTGGTGGGTTTAGTAGGTGCCATCATGACTCAAAAAATCGGGTCACAAAAATGTCGTATCAATAAAGGATTATTGCAACCATCGTAATATGTTTGTGACAGACCAGATTACTATATTTTCACAAAATGTCGTTATATAGCATTGTGGCATTTTGAAACCACCGTATATAGTATAAAAACCGTGGCAATAACTCCTATTTTCTTGTAGTGACCCCATAACATATTAGTTATTCTGAAAGCAGCTATGAATGTTATGAATCATCTTTCGAGAAAACTTAACACTCGAGAGGTTAAATGTGTCACTTACTTGAAATCAACAAGCTTCTTAAACCTGAAACATAAGAAGCTCCACAAATACAATCTCATATTCTCCAATCTATGAAGAATATCAATAAGCAACATTAATTATACTAGGTGGGGTAAACCCCAAAATTTTAAGTCAATCCTAAGTTAAAGTGAATAAAAAGTTTTAAAAAAAGTCTATTCCCCATCAACCTAGTCAAATCTATAAAAAGAATTAGAATTAGATTCTGCAAGTTCACAATTCTATTTCTACAATCAACTTTTTTGATTTGGATTGCTAGGTCAAATTCCCACGTTTCTATTTTTAGTATTAGGTCTAAAGTTTTCAATTATATACCTTAACTTTTATGTTTTTATGGTCAAAATTTTACCAAATTAATTATAATCATCAACAAGTGTTAGAGAATTATTATCATAATGATTCATGTAGAAATCAACACACGAGCTCTTCTTTGCCAAGAATGATTCAAACTTAAATTTGATATCCTTGATGTTCATATTTATACCTAGATATGACCTTGACCATGATTGTGGCACCAATCCTTGTGATTGTGGAGCTCACCTTTGTTTAGACATAAAGATCATTATGACTCTACCGTAATAAAAAATATATGAGCAGAGGTCAACTCCTAACTTACCTTTCAGAACACGATCCTTATTTTGTATTCATGGTGAGTCAATAATGTTGAATTTCACATTCACAGTTGGTGGGTCATGATCATAGAAAACAAATATCCTTGACCTGTTGACCCATCATTTTATTTTGTGATCTTGGTGTTTTATATCGTGATTTATTAGACATAAGTAAAAATATGCCATATTATTTTGGGTTCTAGGTGTGCAAAAAACCCTATGAGTCTCTCAAGTACCAAACCTTACACACCAACAAATTTCAGTATATCATAAAAATGTATAGAAATCATGTAGAGTCTTTCCTAATTCTCTAGTCAAGAGATTTGTCTACTGCTTCTTGGCATTGACATACATAATTTTGATCCAACCTTGTAACTCTGATACGTCCAAACTTACACATCAATTAATAAGTATAAACGGTCAAAGTCAATTATAGAACTCAACTGGAGTTGAGGTCGATCCCACAGGGAATTTACAATAATAATAAACTTACTGACGCTTGTATTCAGTTGTAATTAATATTTCCGAAAGTAGTGAATTGAGAAAATTAAATATTGGATTGTTTTGAACTCAAGTATTAAATTTTTGTTAAAGTTGAATGTTAATGTAACATTCCGGAAATTCATAGACTTAACTAGAGCCTAACGTAAGGGTTCTAGAGCTTCACGTGAGGGTTAGAGTTGTAGAATTTTCTTCCTGTACTTAGAATGAAGATTTTATGGTTAGGGCGTCAAGGTACGACCCCCAAGGACCAACCAAGGGTCCTTGAGGGGGACCCAAAATAGTCCCTAAAATCTTCCCAAAAAAGGGCCAACTACGGATGGGACTCACGCCCCCAGAACACCACCCACGAAGGACCAGTACGGTCCGTGGGTCGGGTCTCGTGGGTGAGGCTGATTTGGGGTTAAGTTGTTTTAAGTTGTGGACTTAGGGGTTAATTCATTATTAGTTAGGGGTTAAGTGGTATCATTTTATTAGTAATTAGACCACCTATATAAACCTAATAGAGCCCTAAGTACATTGATCCTATACATTATTTTTAACTCATCAAAAGAACCCAATTCCCTCCAAGAAATTCTCTCTCTAGAAAGTGAAGAAGAAGAAGAAGAAAAGAAAGCTAGGTCAAATTCCTCCATTGTTTCAAGCTTTAGTGAGGGATTTATATCCAATGTATGATAGCTTATTCATCCATAAATTCTTCCATCCATAGAGCCCCCTTGATTTCCCCCAATTGTGAAGAAAAACCCCCAATCTAAGCTAGGGTTTCTTCCTATGTTGTGGGTAGTGTTGAGTATTATTCAAATTGAGTGGATAGTACTTGTTTATGATTGATTTAGTATTCAATCATGATATATTGATGATATTATATGTTTTTCATGGTTAACCCTAGTCTAATTCATGAAATTGATATCATGTGGGTTTATGCAATGAAAGGTGAAATTGAGGATTCATAGGTGATCTTCTAGAATTGATGTTATGAGTAGTAATTGTTCAAGAATAGGAACATATAGACATCAATTGAATTAGATTAAAGATTATATGATGGATCTTGACTAGTAATGAATGAGATTGAGTCTTTATGATGAATTATGAATAGAATTGCCTAAAGAAGAAGCTTGTGACTTGAATGTCTTGTGATCTAGATATGTATGATGATAGAATGAAGTAAAGCTTTGAGAGTAAGGCTTGTAGTCATGAATTTTGATCACTAGGGTTTTGAGAGTAAAGCCAATGTGATGAGTTATGTATGCTAAGGCTTTAAGAGTAAAGTCTATATGAGAATATAAGTCTAATAGATAGAATTGTGGTGAAAGGCCTATACTTACCTAACCTACCTTATGAATTCTTGAATGTATATAGTGATAGAATCACTTGAACATGGATTTATTGTCAAGGACATTCTTCCATGAGACATGAATGTTAAGCAACGCTTAATAGTGAATCTAGGGGCTTATGATTGGCCCCTAGTGGATATTGACAGTGAGATGGAGTGTCACACAAGGTAGGGTCCGGGCTCCAAGTTGAAAGGAGAACCACACCTAGTTGATGTGAGGACTATCCAAGAAACAGAGGGAACTCTTTGATAGTAGAGTGCGGGTTTTCCCAAAGTTAGGTCTCATGAGATGGAAGCCTTCACATAGTGAAGTTAAGGTTTCTAGTAGCAATCTCTGAATCCAATGAACTAAGATATACTTGAAGAAGTATCTTCAAGTGTTCAAAAGCATTAACGGACTTAGATATGCTTAAGGAAGTATCTGATAGGGTTCATCTTAATAATGAACCTAGACATGCTTAATGAAGTATCTCATAGGGTTTAACCTAATAATGAGCTAAGATGTGTTTAAGGAAGTACCTCATAGTGTTCTAAATTTTAAAGAGAGGGACTAGTTTCTAACCAAGAAGTATAAGAATGAGGACCTAAAGGAATACTTAGTGTGGGTAGAATTATGGGGTCTTATCCATGCATTGCACAAGTATGACTTATGGTTCCCTAAGAAGTGTTTCTCTTGTAGGATGTATGTTTAGATGGATTGTTGCTAAAGTTACCTTCCATGTTATTATTGAATCAAGGTGAGAGATTCCCTTGTTTATGAGAAGTAAGTTAATGATGATATTAAAAGATGATAAAGAAGTATGATGGCCTAAAAGTGGTACTTAGCCTAGGTGGGATTATGGGCTTTCATCTATGCATTGCACAAGTATAACTTGAAGGTTACTTATGAAGTACTCTTATGTGAAGATTCTCTTGTTTGTGAGAAGTAAGCGAAGGATATGACCATGAGATAGTAAATATGAATATGAGGACCAAAGGGGATACTTAGCATGAATGGGATTATGGGGTCTCATTCATGCATTGCAAAGTATGCTTTAAGGTTACTTGAGAAGTAGTTCTCTTACGATATGAATGACTAAGGGTTGAGTATTGCTTATATGATACCTATGTTGGAGACTTTGCTTATGATTATGATATTGTCTCTTATGCTTATAGTTTATGTTTAATGAAGTTATTCTTACGATTATGGCATATGGCATATGGCTTATGTTGACTAACCCTTATGTTATGCTCTTATGATGTTATGCTAGCTCTCATATTTAGTACTTTTGTACTAACTCATACTTTTGCCTACATTCTAATCAAATGTAGGGTTCGGTGATTTGAGGTTCATTCTTGAGGATAGGTTTCTAAAGAGCAAGGAGTTGAAGACTTGGTGAGTCCTCATAGCATCGAGGATAAAGCCACCATTTCTTTTATGTATTTTCTTTATGTTTGAGATTATTGTATGGGATGTGTCCCAAGAGTTTATTCAAAGTTGTATTAGATGGTTTGAGACAAAAGTGTAGTAAGACTTCCTCTTGCTTTTATGAAAGACTTCGATTGTATGGATAAAGTTTTAAAAATTTCCGTACTTTTCTATTAGCTTATGTTATGATATGATAAGGGCTTGTATGAGACCCCTTCGGGGTCAAGTACGCCATGTTACATCTAGGGTGTATCCCTGGGTCGTCACAAACTTGGTAATCAGAGCACAAGGTTTAGAATGGTTCTAGGATTGTCTCAAACCACGTCTAGCAGAGTCTTGTTCATAAATGTGAAGCACGCCACATTTATGAATAAGAGGCTATTGGATGTTTAGGAAACTTCACTTCTTCATTCTCTAAGTCTTGCTATAGAGTTTATCTCTAGTAGGTCTTTCTCCTAATCCTTGCCCTATGCTTTTTAGGATATGGCTAATACAAGGGCTAATGCTAGGAGGGATGAGGAAGACAATGTGGAGAAAGAAGTTCCTCCCCAAGCTTGATCCTCTAGTTGAGAATGTGACCCATGCGAAGTTTAGGTCTACTATCCAATTGTTGGCTCAAGCCATGACGGCGCAAGCCAATAGGGAGGTGGTAGCTCCGGTGAATCCAATAGTGAGTGGGGCTTCTTTAAGAGTGAGGGAGTTTTTGAGGATGAAACCTCCGGAGTTTTATGGATCCAAAGTGGAGGAAGATCCTAAGGGGTTTATAGATGAGGTTTATAAAGTACTTGCTATCATGGGGGTGACTTCGGTAGAAAAAGCAGAACTAGCCGCTTACCAATTGAGGGATGTCGCTCAAATATGGTATGAGAAATGGAAAGATACTAGGCCGGTAGAAGCGGGCCCAATAGAGTGGGAAGTGTTCAAACTAGCATTTCTTGATAGGTTCTTTCCCCGAGAGTTGAGGGAGTCTAAGGTAGAAGAATTCATTAATCTTAAGCAAGGAAGCATGAGTGTTAAGGAGTATGCCTTGAAATTCACCCAACTATCCAAGTATGCTCCGTCTATGGTATCAGATTTGAGGGATATGATGAGTAGGTTTATGACGGGTGTGTATGACTTGGTTGAAGAAGAATGCCGTACGGCAATGCTCCATGATAACATGGATATCTCTAGGCTTATGGTGTATGCCCAACAAATTGAGGAGTCAAAACTTAGGAAAAAGAATAGGGAGGTAAAAAGTGCTAGGACCAATGATGGGAACTTCTCCAATGCTAAGTCCGATGAACAAGGTAGACGTAAGTCTAAACAAAGGTATTCCGGTCAAGATTCCCCTTATACCCCTAGGGTTAACCAAGAGAAAGGTAGTGGGTATCCATTACCTAAGTCTACTTGCAGCAAGTGTGGAAGGAATCATTATGGTAAGTGCCTAGCCGGCATGGATGGTTGTGGGAAAAGTGGGCACAAAATGATGGATTGCCTGGTGCTTAAGGCTAAGGGAAGGGAGGATAAGCAAGTTGCTCCTAGTGGTCTGGATGAGAGTGCTTAAAAGAAGAATAGGTTCTATGTCCTCCAAACTAAAAATGATCAAGAGTGACCTCCTAATGTTGCTACCGGTATGTGTTTCATGCTTTATTAGATTCCGGTATTGTTGGTCTTTTGTGACTTGATATGTTAGACTTAGAAGTTTTCACTAGTATGAATGATATTTAGAAGAGTTTGTATAAGCTTACTCCCAAGGGGGAGATGGTGTGCTTAAATAGCAAGGTTATTGTGTTCTTATGTGTTGCTATGATTTCCTTATATGCATGTTCATGAATCTTAGGTCTTGATAGAAATGACTTCTGTGCATTGTTTTCCTCATGTTGTAGTGCATTGAGTATATGTCGCATGAAGACTTCATGAGATGAATTGATGAGAATGCTTTAGTTTAGAGTTGAGAGATTCCTTCTTAAATGTAATGTTTTTTTAGTGTAAATTGCATATAGGCTCCATGAGTGTGTGTTGAGCATGTTATGACTAAGAGATGGTAGTTCCTCCTTGAACATGACTAGTTATGAGATTTTCATGCATAATGGGTTGTTAGATGTAGTTCCTACTTCCTTGTGTTGCATTGAGTATGGTTAGCTTGGAGTTGAAGTTTTCCTCCTTTGTTTGTGTGCATTTAAATGTGTTGCATGCATGATGGGCTGCTAGTCTAGAGTCGTTTCCTTTAAGAAGTGTTTAGAATCATTATTCGAGGATGAATGATCCCAAGGGGGAGATATTGTAACATTCCGGAAATTCATAGACTTAACTAGAGCCTAACGTAAGGGTTCTAGAGCTTTACGTAGGGGTTAGAATTGTAAAATTTGCTTCCCGTACTTAGAATGAAGGTTTTAGGGCTAGGGCGTCAAGGTACCACCCCCCAAGGACCAACCAAGGGTCCTTGAGGGGGACCCAAAATATTCGCTAAAAACTGCCCAAAAAGGGGCCACCTACGGATGGGACTCACGCCCCGTAGGTGGACCCATGCCCCATGGGAAGGGGTCATGGGTCAAGACCCCTAAAAATATACCCCTAGACCACCACCCACGAAGGACCTGTACGGTCCGTAGACCCACCCACTGTCCGTGGGTCGGGGTCTCGTGGGTGAGGCAAATTTGGGGTTAAGCTGTTTTAAGTTGGGGACTTAGGGGTTAATTCATTATTAGTTAGGGGTTAAGTGGTATCGTTTTAGTAGTAATCTGACCACCTATATAAACCTAATAGACCCCTAAGTACATTGATCCTAGACATTATTTTCAACTCATCAAAAGAACCCAATTCCCTCCAAGAAATTCTCTCTCTAGAAAGTGAAGAAGAAGAAGAGAAGAAAGCTAAGTCAAATTCCTCCATTGTTGCAAGCTTTAGTGAGGGATTTATATCCAAGGTATTATAGCTTATTCATCCATGGATTCTTCCATCCATAGAGCCCCCTTGATTTCCCCCAATTGTGAAGAAAAACCCCCAATTTAAGTTAGGGTTTCTTCCTATGTTGTGAGTAGTGTTGAGTATGATTCCAATTGAGTGGATAGTACTTGTTTATGATTGATTTAGTATTGAATCATGATATATTGATGATATTATATGTTTTCCATGGTTAACCCTAGTCTAATTGATGAAATTGATATCATGTGGGTTTATGCCATGAAAGGTGAAATTGAGGATTCATAGGCGATCTTCTAGAATTGATGTTATGAGTAGTAATTGTTCAAGAATAAGAACATATAGATATGAATTGAATTAGATTAAACATTATATGATGTATATTGACTAGTAATGAATGAGATTGAGTCGTTATGATGAATTATGAATAGAATTGCCTAAAGAAGAAGCTTGTGACTTGAATGTCTTGTGATCTAGATATGTATGATGATAGAATGAAGTAAAGGTTTGAGAGTAAGGCTTGTAGTCATGAATGTTGATCACTAGGGTTTTGAGAGTAAAGCCAATATGATGAGTTATGTATGCTAAGGCTTTGAGAGTAAAGTCTATATGAGAATAGAAGTCTAACAGGTAGAATTGTGGTGAAAGGCCTATACTCGCCTAACCTACTTTATGAATGCTTGAATGTATAAAGTGATAGAATCACTTGAACATGGATTGATTGTCAAGGACATTCTTCCATGAGACATGAATGTTAAGCAAGGCTTAATAGTAAATCTAGGGGTGTATGCTTGGCCCCTAGTGGATATTGACAATGAGATGGAGTGTAACACAAGGTAGGATCCGGGCTCCAAGTTGAAAGGAAAACCACACCTAGTTGATGTGAGGACTATCCAAGAAAAATGGGGAACTCTTACATAGTAGAGTGCGGGTTTTCCCAAAGTTAGGTTTCAAGAGATGGAAGCCTTCACATAGTGGAGTTAAGGTTTCAGTAGTAATCTCCATATCCAATGAACTAAGATATACTTGAAGAAGTATCTCCAAGTGTTCAAAAGCATTAATGGACTTAGACATGCTTAAGGAAGTATCTCATAGGGTCCATCTTAATAATGAACCTAGCTTAAAGAAGTATCTCATAGGGTTTAACCTAATAATGAGCTAAGATGTGCTTATGGAAGTACGTCATAGTGTTCTAAAGGTTAAAGAGAGGGATTAGTTTCCAACCAAGAAGTATAAGAATGAGGACATAAAGAAATACTTAGTATGGTTAGGATTATGGGGTCTTATCCATGCATTGCACAAGTATGACTTATGGTTACCTAAGAAGTGTTTCTCTTGTATGATGTATGTTTAGATGGATTGTTGCTAAATTTGCCTTCCATGTTATGATTGACTCAAGGTGAGAGATTCCTTTGTTTATGAGAAGTAAGTTAATGATGAGATTAAAAGATGATAAAGAAGTATGATGGCCTAAAAGTGGTACTTAGCCTAGGTGGGATTACGGGGTCTCATCTATGCATTGCACAAGTATAACTTGAAGGTTACTTATGAAGTTCTCTTATGTGAAGATTATCTTGTTTGTGAGATGTAATCTAAGGATATGACCATGAGATGGTAAATATGAATCTGATGACCAAAGGGGATACTTAGCATGAATGGGATTATGGGGTCTCATTCATGCATTGCACAAGTATGCTTTGAGGTTACTTGAGAAGTAGTTCTCTTATGATATGAATGACTAAGGGTTGACTAATGCTTATATGATGCCTATGTTGGAGACTTTGCTTATGATTATGATATTGCCTCTTATGCTTATAGTTTAGGTTTCATGAAGTTATTCTTACGATTATGGCATATGGCTTATGTTAAAAAAAACCCTTATGTTATGCTCTTATGATGTTATGCTAGCTGTCATATTTAGTACTTTTGTACTAACGCATACTTTTGCCTACATTCTAATCAAATGTAGGGTTCGGTGATTTGAGGTCCATTCTTAAGGATAGGTTTCTAAAGAGCAAGGAGTTGAAGACTTGGTGAGTCCTCATAGCATCGAGGATAAAGCCACCATTTCCTTTATGTCTTTTATTTATGTTTGAGACTATTGTATGGGCTGTTTCCTAAGATTTTATTCAAAGTTGTATTAGATGGTTTGCGACAAAAGTGTAGTAAGACTTCCGCTTGCTTTTATGAAAGACTTCGATTGTATGGATAAAGTTTTTAAAATTTCTGTACTTTTCTATTATCTTATCTTATGATATGCTAAGGGATTGTATGAGCACCCTTCGGGGTCAAGTACGCCATGTTACATCTAGGGTGTACCCCTGGGTCGTGACAGTTAATAACAATGAACAATAGTTCTAAGATGTAATAGTTGATTTAGCAAGACTAGGATTGTGTTCCCCATGACCTTTTAATTTCGACTCAAATTCTATACAAATAACGATTTATTGTGAACATTATATTTTCATAGCAAGTTAGGTACATCTGAACGATTTTAGCCTATTAAATGACTTTCACTCTTCTCCTCTCGGTCTTAGAGTGTTTTAAATCTTACCGTTGCATACTTGTTAAGAAGGTTATTTTCTCTCGCGCTCTAACCTTTAAAATGAGTTTATGAAATTTGTTTCCAGATTTTCCTAATCATCTCTTTTCTCTTGAACAAATGATGAATACAAGCATGTTCTAATCCATGCACTCATTATAAGACAGTCATTAAGAAGGTAGAAAAAACATATGCAGTTACCAATCAAAAGTTATTCACGTTTGAATATGTTGTTATGTTTTAGTCACGGTTCCCACAACCCTAGTTGTGATGTTAATCCACTCATATTTTCAATGAAACAAACAATGGAGATTATTGAAAGCATAACTAAATAGACTTAAAATAATAGCAAAACCAAAAGTGTCTCGATTATCAACACTATATAAAGATCACAAAATTTGATCACCAAATGTTCAACCAAAAATATGTTCAAAAAGGAAACTATCATTTCTCCCCGCTTAAGATATCTTTGAGTTTCGATAATCATTCAAAATTAAACCCTAAGGAATTAAAATACTCTTAGAAAAGAGTCCTACACGAAGTAGGACAAATACTGTCGACACTCTTAACGAGCAAGGTGACGGTCCGTGAGGAAGTTCAGAGCACATTAACCCCTTTGTGAACCCAAACTTAGACAAAAAGTTGTCTATCTTCACTGCACCTTCTGCACGAACCACTGTACGGCTCGTATAGTGTACCACGGTCCGTCTGGAGCCTCATTTAGTTACACTTCACTTTCCTTTCTTTTAGATCACTTCCACGAGCATCTTCACGACTCATGAAACACTTCACGGCTCGTATAGCCACCCGTGTAGTCTCTTTCACTTGCAACTTCAGTTTTACTCCTTTCCTTCCTTCGATTCATTCCAAGTGTTTTTACCTACACATTAGCAAAATAAACATCATATCCACATAAAAAAGGTCGACTTCTTTCACTAATCCTTTGTTTTGGGCGTCAAATGTGCTATGAGTTCACGGCACATCAACACCCTCAACTTAGAACTGTTGCTTTTCCTCAAGCGATGAAAAAGAACAACATCTGACGCTCAAATACATAGGAACAACATCATAGATATGCAACAACTATTTCCACAACACTTCAATCCAAAATTATCTACTTAACATGCAAGGATCAATGGACGATATCCCATTACACACAGTCGATCATACCTATACTAGTACCAACTATTAGCTAACATAACAAACTAGCAAATGCAAACATAGTGCCCTCACAACAAAGAAGTCCCTCACACATGATATTTGGGACTAACAAGTACTCTCACTCTCCAAAAGAACTTCTAACACTGCAAGTATACATACCATAAGCTTTCCCTTGTTTTCTATACTTCAACTATCGAACAACCAGAATAGGATCACTATAGGACTTTTATTGGCTTACAGTGTTGGCTCAGGTTAGGGAGTAGAACATTTTGGTCTATGAACGACTATATTACCTCAGTTCCCCAAAGTTCTTATTAGAACAAATCTCTTATTTGAGTGGTTCCAACCTCTATTTCTTTAGCTCATCCTGTCAGCCACATAATATATTTTTTTTTCTTTTTGTTTATAATTTTTCTTCTTATTGTAACTACCATTTATTTGAACCATCCATAACATACATTTTGGTTTCGTACCTTCGGAATAACCAAGTATATGATACTACTAAACTATTTCTTTTTCATTTAGGTCATGACCACCCTCAACTTAGGGTTTTGGTCTTAGTTGTGGCATCGTTCTTTCGAAGAACCAAGGATACAATATCAAAAAGGTGACAACAAAATTAGCTTCAAGGCTCAAATAGGGTTCAAGGGTTAATGATTTCATTTGGTAGTTGTTTTTGGCTAAAGTGGACTAAAATAAAAAATGGCCTATGATCCTTTCCTATCCAGTTATTCAACAATCTGAGCAAGACTACTTGGGAAAGTTCTAGCTTACACCTATAGAGTTAGACTTCATACAAAACTTACACTAACATGGCACATGCCTACACTTTTAGTACAACCAATTTATGTCCTAGTTAGCAATGGTCAACACGCAAGTATATGAGTGATGTACCATGAGTTTATGGTACTTTTGATGCATTATACTTGAAGTTTACATGCGTCTTCGGCCATTTTTTTATTCTATGTGATGGTATATTGGTCTAATCTTGCAGGAAATAGGTTTTGAGAAGTTAGAGTTGAACGTAGCTGAACCAACAGGATTTTGGCAACAGACGAGCTCATCTACTAGCCATAATTCACTTGACGAGCCATAGGTGAAGCCGTAGGTGGTTTGTTCAAGGAAATATGACCATGTGTGGAACCACAGAGGCTAATGATGCCCTGTATGCTGAGTGACAGACCGTCGACTGATGGTCTTCATTTGATTAAGAGAAGATGAGTTCCAGTACTTGAACAACGAAGGGACAGGATGGACCGTGCATAGACCTATGAGTTGTAGGTGATGACCTTCGTTTGAAGACCACAGGATTTTGGACAACTGCTGAACCACGGAGAAGACCACAGACTGTTGATCCAGTCAAGGACCGTAGGTGACCTGTCATTGATCGAAACTGCCCAGACCAGATTTTCCAAAACTTACTTTTCCTACTTGGTTTAAGATTTAGTTTCTATAAATACTACTTGTAGATTTCGTTTTTGGGGTATTAGACCTTTTGTGATACTTTATTTTGGCTTTGTATTATTTTGCAAACACTCTTGGCATTTAATTCTTAAAGTTGGTTTATGCAATTTGCTTTTGATTTTCAATTCAAGATTTTGAATTTCATCTATTCTAATTGTAAGTTCATGATTTCTATTTCAAACCCTAATATGAATTGTGATAACTCAAGCATGAATAGCTAAATCCACAGCAAGGATTGTGGGAACCATGAGTAATTAACAAAGTAAAATCAATAATTAAGTAATTCTTGAACAGTGTTTATGCATGTATTGTTAATCCTTTTGTTTCAAATGCTTTTTAACAGTGGCCAACGTTAGAACTTGCCTAATTCCTACTTGCCGGACCAAGGAAGTAATGAATGACAAAGAGATTGGACAACAGAGACATAGACGTGATAAGACGCTATCTAATAGCCTAACCCACTTACTGCGAAGGCTAATCTGGGGTTAATGGTAAGAGTTAGTAAAGCATACACCCGTAGATGGACCAAGTTGCATGATAAAATTCCCTATTTGGAGGGCCAATCACTTAGGAGATACATAACTTACCAACCTTGCATGTTAACACTATGATAAATTTACTATCATTGGAATTACTACGTTAAGAACTTGTGGGTAACACATGTACCCTAGTTTTCATCTCATATTGATATTTCAAACTGTTAATTGTGATTACTTGTTACTACAAATCAATCAACTGTTACTTTATTTACAAATCCCTCCTTTTTACAGAAGTAATTCGACTAAAAGTAGATAACCATAAATTAGCCTAAGTCTAGACCATATTCCTCATGGGATCAACCCTAACCTAAAAGTTAGGTTCTTTATTTGACAACGACCGCTTATACTTTTTTAGAGAGGTATAATTTGGGCATATCAAATTTTGGCGTCGCTGCCGAGGAATATGACTTTTAGATTATACTAATTTCGTGGTGTCGAATGAGGAAAACTCACCGAGTCATGAGATTTCCCCCCAGTCTGAGGTGGGGGCTCAACCTTCACATAGGGAGAACAGGGAGTCACAATCTAGCTCTAATTCTGGCTCCAGCTGTGATTCGATTGCCACCTCAGCTTCGAATGCTGCTTGTTCTGGCGAGGCTCATGACCCTACCGGTTCGAGATATGAGCCGATACACCTATATACTAAGCTTAATAATGGACTATCAGGGGGATGTTCCAGATTTACATGGATAGTCTATATGTGAAAGAGTAGCAGATATTAACCCAGACTATTACTGAGAGCGTCGGGTACTTACTGGGAGCCTCCACACTATGCCTGATATTCATGAGCTTTTCAAGAAGCACAGATGTAAGTGCATGGCAGAGAGTCCAGGAAAGTATAGGGAGGAGATAGTGAGGTAGTTTTATGCTTCGTATGCAGCCACAGTGCAGAATGCTATGCCACGACGAGCCAAGCCTTTGGCTCAACCTCCATTGATGACTATTATAGTGAGGGGTGTACCTATTAACATCTCAGAGACCACCATCCACTGTTTTATTCATGGCTCGATGCCTGCTCAGCCGATTAATACAATTGAGTACGACTATAGGATACGGATAGTGCATGGCATATCTTACAGAGACTTGGAACACAGGGAGAAATTATACGCTGGATGGCTCACCACATTGCTGATGAGGGAGAGAGCACTGAGTGGAGCGTGATATGACATAGCCAATCAGGAAGGTGACCTTGAGCTTTGCGCCAAAGTTTTGGTGGTCTATCATACGGCATAGACTGTCCTCCACATTGGCGGACAATATTGTCACTTGGGACCATGCGGTGATGCTTGCAGCATTGATGGCAGGGCTAGAGATCAGCTTCTCCAAGATCATTATTGCAGAGATTAATGAGAGGGCCTTCCGAAGGACCACTACTATGCCCTTCCCATGTTTGATCTTCTATCTCTGCAGGGAAGCGACAGTACCTCTATGGCATTGTGATAGGCTGGTTGAGGCAGGAAAGACTGTTGATGTGGGTTTGATTAAGGATGATGCGAACCCAAGGCTCTGAGAAAAGGTATGCAGATTGACTTGCCACCCTTGGGTGATAATGTGGAGGTTGGGGTTGAGGAAGAAGTCGATGACACTATTACTACCACTATGACAGAGGCCAATATACAGGCTCCCCCTTCCACTTCTTCCGGTCATGCTACGAGCACACCCCGTGCTACTGCCCCTTCTGGGTTTGCTTTACTGCCACTTGCTCGAGTCCAGAAGTTGGAGACTCAGATGGCCACTCTTCTTCAACATATGCAACCTTGGATGAAATTTTTTGTTGAGGAGTCGGAAGCAAGGATGGAGGATGCAGTGGATGCGAAGATTCAAGCAGTGAATCAGAGGATCGATGCATTTGAGCTTAGAATGATGGAGAGGCCCAACCTATAGTTGATTTGAGTACTTTCCAAACGGAGTTAGCTAGACTCTAAGCTGATGTTGATGCTCTTTCTTATCATGAGGAGGTTTCCCCAGAGCCTACACCCGAGGTAGATACTGATGAGGTGGTGCTTATTGCCTTATTTGGAGATGATGCACCTTTCCTTGACCCCCCTCGTGCGGCTAGAAAGTGCACCCATACTTTTGGACCTAACATTGATACGGAGAAGAAGAAAAGGGACCATAAGAGGGAGAGGCAACTATTTTAGGAGGCCCAACAGCAGTCTATCTGTGATGAGGAGTTGAGGTAGCGTAGAGTGAGAGAGTTGGCTGCGGGTGAATCTGGTTCGAAGAGCACAACTGATGGTGTTCCCACTATCGTTGAGGGCGTTACTGATTGCATTACTCCTATTGATCCAACGGGTTCCGAGAAACCACACATTCCCGCCTCTTGAATTGGTTTTGGCACCTATGTGCCACAGGTTTGTCTCACCCGATGTATTACATTTTATTTTTGTGCATTGAGGACATTGCACTATATTTTCTATGAGGGTTGGGTGAATTGGATTGTGAGTATTAGGGTGAAGTCTGAGTAATCCAACTCGCAATCCTTCCTTGGGGTTTTCTTGCCTGTGTTCTTTTTCCCCGAGGAATTATTTTAATTTCTGTTGAACCGGTATGTTTAGGATAATATAAATGTAGAAGTAGCTAAAAATTAAAGCATGATGGCATAAGAACATAAAAATTATAGGGGTGAATTGGATTGTAAGTATTAGGGTGAAGTCTGAGTAACCCAACTTGCAATCCTTCCTTGGGGGTTTTCTTGCGAGGAACAATTTTAATTTCTATTGAACTGACATGTTTAGGATAGTATAAATGTAGAAGTAGCTAAAAATGAAAGCATCATGGCATAAGAATAGGAAAATGACACCCCTCCAAATTTTGCTTATATGCTATTTTTGTGAGCTTGATAAATTTGAATGTGTTGGATCTTGTTATGACATGATAGGAACCGATTTAACAACATGACTTAAGCTATGACTTGAACCTGATGCATGAATGATTTAATAGTGAAACTGTGCCATGAGAGTGTGAGACTGTTTGTATATTCATATAGTGCGTGCCAATCTAGAACTTGCCCCGTTAGTCTTGCTAAGATGATTTAAATTGGAAATTGGGAAATGATCATAGGTCGTTGTTGATAATGAGTCCAGTTAAGCCTAAAAGCAACAAACAAAAAGAAATAAATGCTCCCTTTGATCCAAATATTTGAGCCTAATGAATACTTTTTCTTTCAATATACCTAACTCACCTTTACCTACAAATCTGTATGGGCCCTGGTCCCTCCTTGGACATTGTGCACCTCAACTCAAGCTAAAAGCCTATGTTGAGGGTGGCTTCTTCAGATATTTTCATTAATATGGCCCTGGTCCTCCCAAGTACATCGTGCACCTAAACTCATGCAACATTCATAAGTTGAGGGTGGTTGTTGCAAAGGAAAACAACAAAAAGGGTACGAAAAGAGTCGTGTGTAGAAAAAGAAAAAGTTAAAAAATGTGCAAAGACTGTGTGACTAAACAAAAAGAAACAAAGAATGAAAATACTTGAATAAAAAAATGAAATAAGCAAGAATGTCAAGTCAAAGTCACACCAGTACTTGAATGAAATGTAAGGAGAAGAGCAGAAAAACAAAACGATGTCACGTTGGTTGTAAAAGAGGTAGAATAGCCAATGTAATGTCAAGGAGGGAAGAAAAGCCACTTAATATCCAAATGTACCATACCTGATCTGAGCCTATGTTACAAGCTAAGGAAGTCCTATAGTGATCCTAAGTAACCAGTTTGGAAAGTCAAAGCGGAGAAAATAAGGGCAAGCCTATGGTATTGAGCACTAACTGTATCTAAATTCCCTTCTGAGTGTTAGTGTATACTGATTCCCTAGCTAAAATATCAAATTTTGTGTGAAAAATGGATTTTTTTGTGGTAAGGGCACAAGTTACATTGTTCAAGAATTGGTATCTTGGTGATTGTTGTTTGTGTATGTGATGATGTCTGTTGGTATGTCTATGTCATGTTTTGATCCGCATGAGTTAGCTTGTTGAGTTTAAATGAAAAGATTTGCGATGTGCTGAAAAAGATTTAAGGAGGGTAATTGATAGAAAATGCCAAGTGATTGCTTGAGTATTTGTGTTACTTCTGCATAAGTGTCGTTTAGAGTTTGTTGTGTCGCTTGAGGAAAAGCAACGATTTTAAGTTGAGGGTGTTGATGTACCGTGAGTTTACAGTATTTTTGATGCATTATACTTGAAGTTTGCATGCGTCTTAGGCAATTTTTTTATTAGATGTGATGGTATTTTTGTCTAATCTTGCAGGAAATAGGTTTGGAGAAGTTAGAGTTGAACGTAGCTGAAACAACAAGATTTTGGCAACAGACGAGCTCACCCACGAGCCTTCATTCACTTGATGCGCGTAGGTGGAGCCATAGGTGGACTGTTCAGGGAAATCTGACCAAGTGTGGAACCACGGAGGCTAATGATGCCCCGTATGCTGAGTGACAGACTGTGGACTGATGGTCGTCGTTTGATTAAGAGAAGATGAGTTCCATTACTTGAACAACGAAGGGACATGACGGACCGTGCATAGACCTACGGGCCATAATTGATGACCGTCATTTGAAGACCACAGGATTTTGGCCAACTGCTGAACCATAGAGAAGACCACGGACCGTTGATCCAGTCATGGCCCTTAGTTGGCCTGCCGTTGATCGAAACTGCCCAAACCGGATTTTCCTAAACTTCATTTTCCTACTTTGTTTAGGATTTAGTTTCTATAAATACTACTTGTAGATTTCGTTTTTGGGGTGTTAGACCTTTTGTGATACATTATTTTGGCTTTGAGAATTATTTTGCAAACACTCTTGGCATTTAATTCTTAAAGTTGATTTATGCAATTTGCTTTTGATTTTCAATTCAAGATTTCAGATATAATTTATTCTAATTGTAGGTTCAGGATTTCTATTTCAAACACTAATATGAATTGTGATAACTCAAGCATGAATAACTAAATCCACAACTAGGGTTGTGGGAACCATGAGTAACTAAAAAAGTAAAACCAATAATTAAGTAATTCTTGAATAGTATTTTTGCATGTATTGTTAATACTTTCGTTTTGAATGCTTTTTTATGGTGGCCAGCGTTAGAACTCACCTCATTCCTACTAGCCGGACAAAGGAAGTAATGAATAAGAACGGGCTTGAACAACAGAGATTTAGATGTGATAATCCGCTATCTAATAGCCTGACCTACTTACTGGAAGGCTAATATGGGGTAAGGGAAACGGTTAGTAAAGCATACACCCGTAGACTGACCAAGTTGCATGGTGTAATTCCCTATTTGGAGGACCAATCACTTAGAATATACATAACTTACCAACCTTGCATGTTAACACTAGGATAAAGTTACTACTAATGGAATTACTGCGTTAAGAACTTTTGGGGAACACATGTACCCTAGTTTTCATCTCATATTGATATTTCAAACTGCAAATTGTGATTACTTGTTACTTGTTACTACAAATCAATCAACTCTTACTTTATCTAAAAATACCACCCTTTTAACGTAAGTAATTTGACTAAAAGTAGATAACCGTAAATTAGCCTAAGTCTAGACCAAATTCCTCATGGGATTGACCCTAACCTAAAAGTTAGGTTCTTTATTTGATAACAACTGCTTATACTTCTTTAGGGTGGTGTAATTTGGATGTATCAATGAGATGTCGCACAAAGAGCCTAACAATCAATTTTCAGATTAAGGATGCTTTTCTCATAAATTCACACAAAACACAAAACTTTAGCTGCTGATATCAACTTTCAATCCCAACAAACTACCAACTTTTAAGCACTTACAAAAAAACTAACTTTTTCAACATACATAAAATTTCCGACGCATGAGCCAACCTCCATGCACTCATAACTATCATGGCAGGTTGCTACACCACCCTCTCCCAATAAAATAGACTTTGCCCTCAAAGTACAAATACAAGGTTTGTTAGGAGGGGTCATACCTGCGAGGATCTAGGTGTTGTCGGAGTGATGTCGGCACCCTCATCAATAGGTTCTCTCTCTGGTGCAAGGACTATATCAGGTTGGCTACCATCTACAAAGGCAGGAGGCCTACTAGCTGAGGCTCCAGACCTCTTCGCATCATGCTGCTGCTCTAATTCTTCCTTCTCTCTAGCAGCCTTCTTGGAGTCCCTCCTAGCTTTCTTCAATCTCCGATGCTCTTCCTTAGAAGTTTCATCAGGGAGTTCAGTTGTAGGGTTCTTATGCTTCCCCTTGCCCTTTTCTGTCTCAAGCTTGTCAAGGTCTCCCCAAATATCTCTGACAGTCTGAGTGACCACAGGCATGCTGAACAGATTCATCAGTGAATCTGGTGCAAGTGTGGGAGGTAGAGCAACCGGCTTGTCTGCCATTTTTGCAATATCAACTTTCATATGCTTACAAAGAAACAGTATCGACAGAGCAAAATCATTTATCCAACTATTGAGGTGAGACTCTAAGCCATCTATCCGATTCTTCAACACAGAAATCTCCTGTTCGGAGTTCATTTTGCAGTCACTGCTCCGCACTTTATACCTGACTCTGGACCACTAGTGGAAGTTTTTCAACTACCTAATCTAGTATGGACCTGGTCTACCTTTGTTCCGTCACAAGTCTCTCAAAAAATATGACAGGCAAAGAGACAAATGTACCTATAGGAGATGAAAATGGTGTTAGTGGGGGCTGCACTCCCGAAGCTGCCTGGGATGTCCCCTGTGTGTGCTCAGTGACTCCCTCAGCTTGTGTAGGCTCTACTGCTACATGTGGCAACACCACCAATGGTGGTGCAGGTCCTTCCCTCGAGCCATACAATGGGTTGGTCAGATCTTTGATTTTAGCCACCGCAGTGACCTTGGTGGCCTCAACGTATCTGTCCACCAACTTGTTAGGTGGTATATGGGCATCGGTATACAAACTCCTGATCAGAAAAGGAAATGACAGACTTGCTCTTTCATTGGGAGAGCGATCTCTCATATCTGTAGCAATAAGTCGGCCAATATTCAATTCATAACCATCTATAATGCAAGCTATTGAGGAAGCTTGCGATGGCAATAGGGTGTTGTCATTCCCTGTTGGCCGCAATTGTGCATGGACCACTACCCACCAAAATTCTGATGGAAATGTCAAAGATGCCTTGGTGATGCGCACATGTGGGTTGGCTACCCATGACGCTGCCTCACTGTCAGTCATAATAAGCCCAACAAGCAATCTCATGATGCTCTCCCGAGAAACTAGATCCTCATAGTCTAACAATGGCAGGCTTCCTTTTCTTCTTTTTGAAAATAAATTTATACGTTCTCAAATTTTGGTCCTCGGGGTCACTCGGTGGAGTTAGTCGAGCATCGCCGACCAAGTCGGCGATGTGCCAATTGCTCTTTTCCATCGCTGTTTTTCTTTGACTCTTCATTCTTCAGTCCCTGTAACTTTAGGTAATCAAATTCTTTATTGCCGATCCATTCGGTGGTTTGCCGAAGGTCTAATGTCATCCCCAAGTTAGCTTCTCCCTAGGGCTGGCACGCTGGAACATTTGGCAAGCTGAAGTGCCACTCGGCGACGCGCCGAGTGGCTTTGGCGATTATCAGCTTTCACTATCTTCAGCCTTTTTCATCTTTTTCGCTCCTTTCTGCCCGGTAATGTTCTTGCCTTGCTCTTTTACCTTTATATCTGCAAATTAACATTTAAACATCAGTTTGAAGCACAAAATAGGCATCGAGGACACTAATACTATGAAAAAAAGCCCTATATGAGTCGAAATCTCTGATTCATCATCTTCCAAGGTCCACTTGTTCAATTTCCTGTAATCCATGCACACTCGACAATCGATAACTGGCCTCTGCGGAATCAACTCATTCTTTGCATTCGACACTACAGTTATTCCACCTTTCTTGGGCGCACACTGCACTGGGCTCACCCAATGGCTATCAGAAATGGGGTACACCACTCCTGCATCTAACCATTTAATAATTTCCTTCTTTACCACCTCTTGGTGGATTCAATCTCCTCTGGTGCTCTATACTTGGGCTGCAATCTTCCTCCAGTTAAATTTTGCTAGTGCAAATACCTCGAGGTATCCCAATTATGTCAGCAATGGTCCAACCAATTGCTTTGTTGAACCTTTTCAACACCTTCACCAATGTTTTCACTTGTTCAACATTAATATCTACAGGCACAATAACTAGCAAAGTGTTATTTTCACTTAGAAAGACATACCTCATATGACTAGGCAACTGCTTCAATTCAAGCACATGTGGTTCCTCAATAGATGGTTTTACTGGGGGTTTGTCATATTTTTCAAATCCAAGTATAAATTATTAGGAGAATATGAATGTGATCACATGCCTTCCAGTGTATTTAGAGTCACCATATAATCAACTCAAAAGACATCATCAAAGTTCATTATTACTGCAACCAGTGTTTCTACAACAAATCTTTCTTCTATAGATGATTCAGTGACCCCTTATTTAACTATATCAATCATGGACACCACACTCATATCTTGTGGTTCCTTCATCGACTTGCACACTTTGAACTTGACCTCTTCATTATTTAGCTAAAATGCTAGCTTCCCACTCTCTACATCAACCAATGCTCTACGAGTAGCCAAAAATGGCCTTTCCAAAATTATGGGAACTTTGAAATCCACCTTGCAATCTAGAATTGCAAAATCAGTCGGATAGATGAAATTTTCCACCTTGACCAATGCATCACACAAAATGCCCACGTGCCTCTTCACTGATCTATCTACCATCATCAATCTCATAACAGTTGACTTTGGGGCCTCCAACCCCAGCTGTTTGTATGTTGACAATGGCATGAGACTGATACTATCTCCCAGGTCACACACAACTTTAGCAAACTCGAATGAACCAATAGTGCATGGTATAGTAAATTTACCCGGGTCCTTTTTCTTCTGCACCAAGGACCTTGTAGCAATATCACTACAGTGGTGAACATTATCTGCTGGTTCAAAACTTGCCGTCCCCTTCTTTATTACCAAGTACTTCATGAACTTAGCATATCCTGTCATTTGTTCCAAAGCCTCTACTAATGGAATGCTTATTGATAGCTGCCGAAGCATGGATATGAATCTCATGAATTTCCCATCCTCAGCTTTCTTCTTGAGCTTTGAGGGAATGGAGGAGCAGGTCTTGAAATCTGCTGTAAAGGTGGTGATGCCTTTACTGCAAATTCTTTAGTTCTATGTGCCCTTTCTTTAGCTCCTAGCAATCTCTCTACTCTTATAGATATCTCTAAATCATTCAAAACTTCTGCATTTACCTCTTTTTTAGCATCCCTTTCTATACTATCTTCCTGCTTAATGCTTGCAGGTGTAGGTTCTGGTAGTGATTTACCACTTCTCGTGGTGATAGCCATGCAGTGCCCATCTTTCTTTGGGTTTTGAATCGTATCACTGGGCATGTCCCATTTTTTCTTTGATTAAGTGAAGCCAATAGTTTCCCCATCTGCTGCTCCAACTGCTTAATGGAAGTAGAATGTGAGTCTACTAGTTTACTCATGCTCGAGAAATCGTTTCTCAACTCTTTGACTCCCACATCTGTAGATTCAACTCTCAATAGAACCTTTGCTAACATGTCCTCCATCCTTGACCCACTAGAACTATTACCTATTCGATCTCTGTTACCTGGAGGTACATACACACCACGACGCTCAGTTTTGTATCCCGCCTTGTTTTTCTAACTTCCTTGCTCCTTGTTCCCTAGTCTGTCATATTGATCATCTTGCTGATAGTTCCTACTTTGATTTCCAGAATTATAACTCTGGTTTCCCAAGTTATAATTTTGGAAACCCCCCTAGTTGTTCAAATACTTCGCCTCTTCATCAAAGTCAACATCCTGTTCTTCATACTTGTTTGCTGCACCTAATGCATTTACCTTTTCTGGACCAGCCGTGAGATGTTTTGTGATGATATCCATTTGGGTTTTCATGTGGGCCATTTCTTAACCTCATTCTTCCTCTCTCTTTCTCTATTCAGCTGAGAGTTCATAAGTGAACCCAGATCTCCAATCTATGCATCTCTTGTGTGCCAAGATTTGTTGTTCTTTGATACCTCATCCATGACAACTATAATATCAGGAAATGATTTTTTCATGAATGATCCACCGCACACTGCATCCACAACTGGTTTAGTCACAAAGTTTAGTGACCTGTAAAATACCTGCTTTAAGTGCCTGTCAGTGAGGCCATGATTTGGGCACTTCTTTAGCTTTTGGCTAAACCTCCACCACGTATCATGCATTGCTTCACCTGATAGCTACTTGTTAGAACCTATTTAATCCTTCATTTGCAGCTCTTTTGCCTATGGGTAAAACCTCTTCATAAAGGCCCCCCTAGCTCTACCCAAGTTCTAATTGAGTTGTGTGGCAACTCATTCAGCCAGTTTGTTGCTTCCCCAGTTAGAGACAGTGGGAACAACCTCACTCTCATCACAGTTTAGCTGACTCCAAGAATCTTAGCCGACTTGTAAGTGGCAACAAAATTCATCAAGTATTGATTCGCGTCCTCACCAGCAGTTCCTCTTAACAATCCTTTTAGGTTCAATAGTTGAATCATGGTGCTGGTGATGGTAAATTTCACACCTGGTGGCAATGCTGGGAGTACTATAGCTCCAGTGGCCCCAACTCCATCTAGCTCTTAATCATCTTCTTCAAATGTCGGTTGTTCAACTCAACCTCTTGGAGCTAGTGGTTGGTGATGAGGAGGGGCTATCTCTTTTACTCCTTCATTCTCCTTATTCACTCTGTTTGGGTCGTTGGCATTATCCTGGGCACCTCTAGTCACAGTCTCAACATTTTTTCTCAACCTCTGTCTCAAGCTTCAAGTTCCTGTACATTAACCATTTTCACTATAGTTTTGCTTAACTCGGGATCGTAAGGAATCTAAGTTTCTCTCTTACTTCTGGTATTTGACATGCACTAGTTAACTCACTTGTATATTAAAAAGACAAGAAACAAGAAGTAAAATTAGGAAATACAACTACAATTGAAGTAATAGCTAGTAAAGTATTTCTGAACCAAAATTCTCTGGCAGCGGCAACAAAAGTTGATACATCCAAACTTACACCACAATTAAGAAGTATAAATGGTCGAAGTCAATTATAGAATTAAACTAGAGTTGAGGTCGATCCCACAGAAAATTTACAGCAGAAATAAACTTAGTGACGCTTGTATTAAGTTGTGGTTAATATTTTCGAAAGAAGTGAATTGCGAAAAGTTAATATTGGGTTGTTTTGAACTCAAGTAAACATTTTTTGTTAAACTTGAATACTAATAACATCGAACAATAGTTCCAAGATGTAATAGTTGATTTAGCGAGACTAGGATTGTTCGACCTTTTAATTTTAACTTGAATTCTATACAAATAAAGATTTATTGTCCACATTATATGTTCATAGCAAGTTAGGCACATCTAAATGCTTTCCAGACCTATTAAATGGGTTTCACTCTTCTCCGCTCGCACTTAGAGTGTTTTAAATCTTACCCTTTCATACTCGTTAAGAAGGTTATCCTCTCTCAAGCTCTAACCTTTAAAATGAGTTAATGGAATTTGTAATAGTCGATTTAGCGAGAATAAGATTGTGTCCCCCATGACCTTTTAATTTCAACTCGAATTCTATACAAAGAATGATTTATCGTCAACATTATATGTTCATAGCATGTTAGGTACATCTAAACGCTTTGCAGCCCTATTAGATGGCTTTCACTCTTCTCCTCTCGGTCTTAGAGTGTTCTATCTTACCCTTGCATACTTGTTAAGAAGGTTATCCTCTAGAGAGCTCTAACCTTTAAAACGAGTTAATGAAATTTGTTTCTAGATTCTCCTAATCATCACTTTTCTCTCGAACAAATGATTAAAACAAGCATGTTCTAATGGGTGCACTCATTAGAATACAGTCATTATGAATGCAGAAACAACATATGCAGTTAACAATCAAAAGTTATTCACGTTTGAATTCGTCATTATATTTTCCTCATGGTTCCCACAACCCTAGTTGTGCTGTTTAGCCACTCATATTTCCAATGAAACAACCAGTGAAGATTATTGAAAGTATAACAAAATAGACTTACAATAATAGCAAAACAAAAAGTTTCTTGATTACCAATACTTAATCAAGATCACAAAATTTGATCACCAAATGTTAGACTAAAAAATATGTTCAAAAAGGAAACTATTGTTTCTCCCCGCTCAAGATATCTCAGAGTTTTGATAATCATTCAAAATGAAACCCTATAAAATAGTCTTAGAAAGAGTCCTACACGAAGTAGGACAAATGTTGTCGACTCTCTTCACGAGCAAGATGATGTTTCATAGGGAAGTTCACGATCCTTTAACCCTCTGTGAACCCACACTTAGACAAAAAATTGTCTATCTTCACTGCACCTTCTTCACGAGCCACTATACGGCTCGTATAGTGTACCACGGTCTGTCTGGGGCCTCGTTTAGTTAAACTTCACTTTCCTTTCTTTTAGATCACTTCGACGAGCATCTTCACGACTCGTTTAGCCATCTGTATAGTCTCTTTTACTTGCAACTTCACTTTTACTCCTTTCCTTTTTCAATTCATTCCAAGTGTGTTTACCTGCACATTAGCAAAAGAAACATCATATCCACATAAACAAGCTCGACTTCTTGCACTAATCCTTTGTTTTGGGCGTCAAATGTACTATGAGTTCAAGGCACATCAAACACCATTTTCTGTATGAAGTGACAATCAATTTTGATATGTTTTGTTCTATCATGAAAGACATGGTTAACAACTATCTATATAGTAGCCTTGTTATAACAGTATATAGAGGTAGGCTTCTCTAAGTGTATTCCAACTCCTTAAATAGATTAGTAACCCATCTATAAATCCAAGCTTCTATACTTTGTTTCTTCAAGACTTCTAAAAATAGTTCTTATATTTTTTTTTCACTTTCATAAGATAATTAAATTTATTAACTTTTAGCAGAAATCCAAGCAATGATCTTCTTGTGTTTGGGCATGCAACCTAATATGCATATATAACAATATGCTATAACTTAAGCCCTTCTTGTTTGAACACATAAATAATTAAAGGGAAAATTGTGCATTATAGAAACTATTAATTCAAAATAAAAGTTATAGCTACAGTTTTATTTAATTCTAATTCGTAGCAAACACATTGCAATTATCGTCTCTCTCCCCTGAATCTCGCTCGCCACTCTCAATTCTCACCCTCGCCTCTCTCACTCTTATGCAAACTCAAATGTATAAATTATCTTTGTGTTTGTATAAAGCGAGAGAGACTGTATATACAAATACAAATACATATCTCTTAGTCCTATACACTTTTAATTATACTAATACAAATCTTCCCCTGCCCAGTTCTCTTTTATCTTTCTCTCTCTCTCTCTCTCTCTACAAACACAAATTATACAAATACAATGTACGATTTGTGTTTGTATAAATTGAGACAGAGATTTGATATACAAATACAAATGTTTTAACTCGATTCAATTGTATATTAACTCAATTCAATTATATACAAATTAAAATTTTATGCAGATATACAAACACAATTATTGATACATATACATAGTAGTTACATATATACAATTATTTAACCGATATACATATATAATTCACCTCTCTCCACTCTCTGCCCTTTCTCGCTATCCTCTCTCCTCTCTCTCCGAATCTCGCTCGCCACTCTAGCCTAACACAAAGAACATATACATATACAAATGTAATTTTCATAGACACAGACGCTCGATTTATACAAATCAGATGCTCCATAGAAAACATAGTTTGCTATAGAGCGCAAATAGTAAAATTCTAGCTATAGAGCGCTCATATGATTTTTATGTTTGTTATTCCTAAAATTTACTCATAATTAAAACCTAATTTAGTTTTGATGTATCTAACCACTCTTAAGAATACATTCTAGGGAGACATTTTTACTTAGGCCCCATTTGTTTTCATTAAGATTAAGACGTCTGAATCTGAATGTATGTCTGAATGATTAAGATTTTCTCTCTAGATCTGAACACTAAATGATTAAAACTGTTTAGTTTTTAGCATCTGAATGCACATCTAAATTAATAATTAATATTTTTGTGCAGGTGTGTAAATATTTAAGGATTCTTGTTATAATTTGGTGTTAGGCTACTTATTTTATTGGCAAAGATTCAAAAATATATAAGAATAAAAAAGGCAACCCAAAAAAATGTTAACTACAACTAGTTCTTAGTTTTATAAATAATAATATTACTATGTGAAGTTTTGTACAAGTGTGTAAATATTTAAGGCTTCTTGTTATAATTTGGTGTTAGGCTACAAATTTTATTGAGACATTCTTGGCAAAGATCCAAAAACATATAAGAATAAAAAAGACAACTCAAACAAACACCTAACTTCTTATTAACTAGAACTAGTTCTTAGTTTTATACATAATAATATTACTATGTGAAGTTAAATGCTTAGTGTCTTTTGAAATATAAACCAAAAAATAAGTAGTATTGTAAGAATAAAAAATGCAACCCTAAATTAATAATATTTTTATGCATATATATAAATATATAAGGTCTCTTGTTATAATTTGGTGTTAGACTACTAATTTTAGTGAGATGTTCTTAGCACAAATACAAAAACATATAATAATAAAAGAAGGCAACACAACCAAATGCCTAGCCTTATTAACTAAAACAAATTCTTAGTTTTATAAATAATAATATTATTATGTGAAGTTAAACACTTAGGGCCTTTTGAGAATATAAACAAAAAATAATTAGTATGTAAGAATAAAAAAGGCAACCCAAAATTAATAATATTTTAGTGCATGTGTATAAATATTTAAGGCGTCTTACGCTTCTAATTTTATCGAGACGTTCTTGGTACCACATTTTTTTAGAAAAAAAAGAAGAAAAACAGAATATCTAATTTTTTTAGTGCATACTTTGTATTATCGAATAAGCACACACAAGACCTCTAATTTTATAAACAAAATCTGAAATTGCAATTAAATTTCAAGGTTCTTGAGAAGCAAACAATAATACCAAGAATATTTTTAAGATACAAATTAATAAACAAAGTACTTGTAAAAAGTTTTTTGAAAACATACCTGTTAAAGAGGAAAAAATTCAACACCATAGAGAGAGGCAATGCATATAAGAGAAAAAAAAAATTATGCTGAGAATTAAGAGAGTGAGAGATAGAGAGAGGCAACGTATATAGAGAGAAAAAATAATTATGTTTGAGCTTTACGAGGAAATAAATTAGCATTAAAAAGAGTCTGAATAGAAATAAGACTCCCTCATAGATCTGAGCGAATTAGATGCTTTCAGACTCATTAAGTGATTTTTTCTTTAAAATAAATAAATGCACTTAATGGCCCAATGTCTAATTCATTCAGATTTAGACCTTCAATAAGTGCAAACAAATGAGGCTTTATTGCATAAAATGGCTCAAAGCCTGGACTACAAAAACTTTGTAATTGTGAGATATAACAGTTTTTTCACATCGTCAAAGTTGCAATGTGCATACTCCGCAAAGGTTCGTTTCGTATTGCATTCCAAAAGAGTTTAAGTTGGTTTTTTGTTGTCAGCCCAACTTCTGAAATCCATTCCAAGGCATACTTTTTCTAGTTTGTGTAATGCCTTTTCCTAATTTGCTAAACTCAATTTTCAAAAAAGAATTTGAGTTCTTCCAAGTCCTTGATTTTGAAATAATTGTGCAACACCCATTTTTAGTTTCCTAGTTTTTTGAATCATAACAACATTATTTTCTGTCAATAAGTCTTCTACATAGACCAAGACAATGACCATATTTGTCCCTCTCTTATTAGTGAAGAGAGAATAATTCTAGTGGTTTTATTGATGCATTTTGAAAAATACATTCATAATTTAGAATGTATTACTTATTTTTGAAAAATTTACCCTTATTTGGAAATGTGAGTTTTTACATATTCAAGAAACCATCTTAAAGAGATGCTATTTTAATTAACGATAATATAGTGAAAATGACTCTTACATTTTGGGGGTGAGTAAATTTCTTGAGGAGTGTGACCTAGCTAGTTAAAAATATTATTCTCTTTGTCCGTTTTTATTTATCCACGTTTTAAAAATAGATGTTTATATCAACTTGTTATATTTAAAAAAACTAGCTAATATGTCACGTCCAAAGCCTACACCCTGGACGTTGCCGACAACCATCACTATGAGCTATGTGATGATACAGCGTCTCGCCCACACTGCCAGAACTGTCATATACTTTGCCAGGGTATAGAACCTACTACTAAGTGGATCCACTAGTCTATGCTAAAAAACATTAAGGAATCATCTAAAAAGTGTGACCCTTTTCTACCCACGTTGGCTACATGGTTTATGAGGGCTGTGAGTTGTCTGAACTCTCCCCCATATCGGTGCTCAATACTACTCCCAAGATATACTAGCTCATATGTTTAAAAACATAACTCTTTCTGTGTTTTGAGATTATTACTCAAATATCAATCCCTTAAAAGAGATGGTACTCAAACTGCTCAAAAATCTTTTGGAAATCTCAGTTTCCTCCATCATAAATATAAAAATATTTACTCTTGGGAATACTTAGTTCCCATATAAAATTTTAAAGAAAATGAACTCAGCTCTACTCTTCCTTAACTTAGTGCTCAAGTCTTTAAAACAATTTGTAAAAAGACTTCTTAAAATAGGGTTCATGCCGAATTATGGAAGTGAACGACTCAATTCAAGGTTTTCAATAACCATGCATAGAACTCAATACTTGGAACTCAACAACTCCAGAGCTCAAGGAGTCAATGATACTACTCATCTCAAGAATGCTCGACTCGGAGGGTTCATGCGGAATTATGGGCATGAACTACTCAACTCAAGGACTTAATGATACCTCTCATCTCAAGACTGCTCCACTCATAGGGTTCATGTGGAATTATCGGCAATAACTACTCAACTCAAGGACCTTCATGGGTAACATGTAGTAGCCCCATGATTCGGAATTTAATCCCAAAATGATTAGGAGCTCTACACTCAAGACTTAGAACTTGAACATATTACTCCTCTCAAAGATACTCAACTGATGGAGTACATGAAGAATTTATGGGCATGAACGACTCGACTCAAGGGTCTAAATAACAATATGAAACTCATGTATACGACTCTTCTCATTCTCATACTTACTTCCTCAAAACTCAGTTTAAAACTCAAGTGTTGGGTTTGAAAAACTTCTCAAGATTTATAACTCAAAATACGGTTCATGCTGAATTATAGACATGAACAAATCAACTCAAGGATCTCAATAAAAATATAGAAACTATATGATTTGGAATATAATTTTTAAAAGAAACATGAACTCAAGAACCCAAAATCAAATAATCTCAAGAATACTAAAATCTAGGGGTAGAATCCTAAATTTCTCTTTTACTGATTTGAAAGAAGATGTAGGGCGTGAGGACGAACTAGTCCAACACTATGATAGCCTTACATACCTGGAAGAATAAGGTTCTTGAAGAATCTTGAAGAAGAACTTGATTAGAAGCCTTGAAACCTTAGCTTGAAGGTAAACGATCAAGAAAACCTTTCTTGAGATTCTTGAATTAGTTTCTTGAAATCTCTATGGCCAAGAATTATGATTTTTATTAGTGATTCATAATTGTACGGAGGAATTTGATTTGAAAAGAATGGAATTCTTGGAGAAAGACTTACCTTGAAGAAGAATCTTGAATGGAGTCTTCTACTTTGATATTTCCTTAGGGTTTTGCCTTAGGGTTTGAGAGAGAAGAGAATGGTGGATTAAACGATGAAAATCTGATTGTATTGAGTCTTTATTAGTCAAGAAATTCGTTTAGGTTTTCATGGAGGTAAAAAGATAAAAATGACCCTTTTTAATATTTTTCCGTCGGCTAATTCTCAACAGCACTATATCAGGTTACTAAAAAGGTCATAACTTTTTACTCAGAAATTGGATTGACGCGAAATAGGTGATGTTGGAAAGTAGATTAAAATACCTTTAATTTGATAGGTTATAGCCCACGTAACTCTTTATATTCTAAGAGATATGGTTGTTTGAAGTTGACCCAAGTAGAGTCTTACATCAAAACTTAATCGATAAGGAAACTTCAGGAAAACTTATCAAGAACTCATCAAGAAATTAAATTGCTCAATATTTATGGATAGATTTGCAAAAGAAACTCATGATTGGAATGTGGGTGAACAAACCCAACACTATGGAATGTTACATACCTCAAAGAACTAGGTTCTTGGCGAAATCTTGAATTTCTTGAACGAACGCTTAAAACTTTGAATTTTTTCTCCACTTGAATCTTCTCTCTAAAACCCTAAACGCTTTTGGGGATGAATGAAACTGATTCTAATCAGTTTAGACCCTTAATTGGGTGTAATTCACGTTTAGAATACGTGGGGGTGAGAAAAAGACTAAAATACCCCTCTTATATTTTGGATAACTTTCCTTAAATGGACAACCTGACTTCAACAAGGCATATCTCCCTCATACAAGCTCGAAAATTAGCAAACTCAGTTGTGTTGGAAAGAGGACTCAAAGATATTTCATTTGATATCTTGTGGGTCTCCTAACTCATCATGTACTGAAAGTTATGGTCGTTTTAAGTTGACCCAAAACATAGAAGAACCTAGGAATGACTTGAATGAATTCCCTTTTAATTATTTTTGGAACTCAAGGTGCTATATCTAGTGACTTGACCTTAATACTTAGGAAATTTTAAATTTCTTGTTAAAATCCTACTGACCATGAAGGATGGTTCGAGTCTTAGTTCAAATTTTTTTCTGGGGTGTTACAGTATCTCCCCTTGGGATCATTCGTCCTCGAATGACGGCAAGACTGGGTATGGAACGGGGTTACTCTTATCATCTCTGCCATACCAACTAGAATTTTCCCGCATTACTATTCAGAACCAACTAAGGGCTCTCATTTAGCTATTTCTCATAGTAAAACCTCATTCTCTTCTTTCTCCTCATTTATAACCTTAGACAGAATTATCATACCATTATTATCACGATAGGATCATTAATCTTCTCTTTCTAACATTACTCTATTACTAAAAGGACCTCTGAAAAGATATCTCCCATACTTTTTTGAACTCATTACTATCTTATTCTCAACACTTGACTTGATTTAATCCCCCCCTTAGGTCTAAAGCTGACACTTCAAGGTTATGGACCTATTCCAACATCTCTAACTGGTCTACATCCTCTTTTACTTTAACACTCAGGAGAAGCTTATCTCATGACTACCGAACTCTCCATAAGCAGGTACTAAGACTTATTTCTAAGGTATTTCTGTTAACCTCTTCTGATTACATACCCCCTCGTTACACATCGTAGTGCTCTTTTCACTCTTGTGACTTAGCCACACTTCACTGCCCTTATCAAGAGGTTTAGGGTATCTCACTTGTGCCACTCATATTTATTGCAGCTAATCACCTCAATTCCTCTCCTACTCTATGTCAGGTCTTCTAGTTCAAATCTCAAGACAATATCATCACTCTCATATTGCCATCCTTTTGATCAAGACACTCATCTCAAATTCAAACTTAATGTTTATTACTAAACCCGAATATCAATATGATTGCTCGCTTACTATACTAACTTACAACAACTGGATGCAAATTTAGAAACACTCGTCCACTAGCACCTTATGAAAAATAGTCAATCCTTACCTCTTAGTCTCCATACTCACAAATTATCATCATATTCGACTTCGAAACTTAGATACTACTTACTCACTTAGTGCGCATTATCTCTCAAATAGTTTTATCATTCTCTGAATGCCATGGGGTTTCCCCCTTCAAAATTCATAAGCCTAGCTTGGGTCTTCCACCTCATGAATATTCTGCTCGATTATTCAACATATGAATTTAGTCTTCTCTAACACGATGGCACATTGACATCAACTCTATTCTGGTTTTAAAAAAATACTCTATCTCATCATGACTAGTAATTATTCCTCTTCCTTCTATCTAGAACTCTCTACAACATTATTATTCCTTATTTTACTCATAAGGGAAACTCATCACTTATAACTGACTGGGTGCATGATTGCAATCACATAATCTGCCCCATCACTATCTCATTTCCTTAGATTACTGAACCTCTGCATACTTTCCTCTAATTTTGGGCACTTTCACTACTACTGCTCATAATCTTGTAATTCATACTATCTTTTAGGGAGAAAATACTACCCAAGGTCTAAACATACCATCCTCTTAAAAGTCTCAGCTGAATAAGATTTAGGGAAGAGTGTACAACTCGCTTTTAGCTCAAATGCACGATTCATATGAACATGAGTGCATTCCTCTGAAACTCAACACTTAACTCACTCATGGGCTTCTCTCAAGCCCCTCTCATGACTTCCTCAAGACTCCTGCTAAGAGAAACTCATCGATAAAGGACTGACTTTTCTTTTCAACCACCTCTAGTATGACGGGTAGTCGAATGAATAGGAGAAACACACGAGTATGAATAAATCTCTATGACATAGCTCTATTGCAAGATTAAGAGTATGAAAGAAGTGAGATAGTTCCTAAATGTTGTAGCCCCCGAATTATAGATGTGGCGAGCTTCACACCGATAACTAGGACTCTACAGACACGGCTTCATAGCCACCCTAGGACTCTTGAACTCTGTGCTCTGATACCAAGTTTGTCACGCTCCGAGCCTATACCCTGGACGTGTCCAGCACTCGAGAACCATTGCTGGTCCCCAAGCGAACCCTCATCCTAGCTGACTACAAACGAAAGACTAACTCAAGCATACATAAGCATAAAACTGAATTAAATTCATTGAACTCCAATAGTGAACTTTAAGAAAGTCTGAACCATACTCAAAAGAAAGTAAATACATAAAACTCTTCAACTCTGTATTTCTATGAAGCCTCTACTATTACAGAAATATATCGGGACAAGACCACGACATCTCAAAACTACTAACCGTAAGGTAAAGGTAAAGTCCTCTGAAATATAAGAAGGCTCACCAAAGCTGACTGAAATATCACATGACCTCAACGAAACGCCTATTAATGATCCTGGATACCTGTATCTACATCATGAAACGATGCAGGCCAAATGACTTTGTACATGGAATGTACGAGCATGTAAGGGGAATTCTAAAGCATAAACATAAGCTTGAACTTGATAAAAAAGAAACATACTTACCTCTTCTCAACTCACTCAACTAAACTCAACTCAAGAATAAGATACCCAACCCAAAGATTAGATACTCAACTCAAAGATATGATACAAAACTGTAGATACTCAACTCAAGATAAAGCAACAATAAAAGATGCAATATATGGTAAACTTTTAAAACAGTAGATAGCAACTCAATGTATTGAAGAATACAATAACAACTAAATTTTAATATAAAAATACAATATAACTCTGTGGGAGATTCTCTAACCGACAACCATCACTATGTGCTATGTGATGATACAACGTCTCGCCCACGCTGCCAGAACTGTCCTATACTTTACCGGGGTATAGAACCTACTACAAAGTGAATTCACTAGTCTACGCTAAAAAGCATTAAGGAATCATCTAAAAAGTATGACCCCTTTCTACACACGTTGGCTACATGGTTTATGGGGGCTGTGAGTTGTCTGAAATCTCCCCCATATCGGTGCTCAATACTACTCCCAAAATATACTAGCTCATATGTTTATAAACATAACTCTTTATGTGTTTTGAGATTATTACTCAAAAATCTTTCTCTTTAAAGAGATGGTACTCAAACTGTTCAAAACTCTTTTGGAAATCTCAGTTTCCTCTCATCTTAAATGTAAAAACATCTACTCTTGGGAATACTTAGTTTTCATATATCATTCTAAAGAAAATAAACTCAGCTCTACTCTTCCTCAACTCAGTGCTCAAGTCTTTAAAACAAGTTTTAAAATAATTTGTAAAAGGACTTCTTAAAATAGGGTTCATGCCGAATTATGAACGTGAACGACTCAATTCAAGGTTTTCAATAACCATGCATAGAACTCAATACTTGGAACTCAACAATTACAGAACTCAAGGAGTCAATGATACCACTCATCTTACTAATGCTCGATTTGGAGGGTTCATGCAGAATTATGGGCATGAACTACTCAACTCAAAGACTCAAAGATACCTCTCATCTCAAAACTGCTCGAATCATAGGGTTCATGCGGAATTATGAGCATGAACTACTCAACTCAAGAACCTTCATGGGTAACATGTAGTAGCCCCATGATTCGGAATATAATCCCAAAATGATTAGGAACTCAATACTCAAGACTTAGAACTTGAACATAGTACTCCTCTCAAAGATACTCAACTAATGGAGTTCATGCGGAATTTATGGGCATGAACGACTCGACTCAAGGGTCTAAATAACAATATGGAACTCATGTATACGAATCTTCTCATTCTCATACTTACTTCCTCAAAACTCAGTTTAAAACTCAAGTGTTGGCTTTGAAAAACTTCTCAAGATTTATAACTCAAAATAGGGTTCATGCTGAATTATAGACATGAACAAATCAACTCAAGGATCTCAATAAAATATAGAAACTCAATAATTAGGAATATAATTTTTAAAAGAAACATGAACTCAAGAACTCAAAATTAACTTATCTCAAGAATACTCAAATCTAGGGGTAGAATCCTAGATTTCTCTTTTATTGATTTGAAAGAAGATGTAGGATGTGAGGACGAACAAGCCCAACACTATGATAGCCTTACATACCTGGAAGAACAAGGTTTTTGAAGAATTGAAGAAGAACTTGATTAGAAGCCTTGACACCCTAGCTTGAAGGTAACTGATCAAAAAAATCTTTTTTGAGATTCTTGAATTAGTTTCTTGAAATCTCTATGGCCAAGAATTATGATTTTCATTAGTGATTCATAATTATATGGAGGAATTTGAGTTTAAAAGAATGGAATTCTCGGAGAAAGACTTACCTTGAAGAAGAATCTTGAAAAAGATTGAAAGAATCTTGAATGGAGTCTTCTACTTTGATTTTTCCTTAGGGTTTTGCCCTAGGGTTTGAGAGAGAAGAGAATGATGGATTAAAATATGAAAATCGGATTGTTTTGATCCTTTTATTAGTCAATAAATTCGTTTGGGTTTTCTTGGAGGTAAAAAGACAAAACGACCCTTTTGAATGTTTTTCCGTCGGCTAATTCTCAACAGCACTGTATCAGGTTACTAAAAAGATCATAACTTTTTACTCAGAAATTGGATTGACGCGAAATAGGTGATGTTGGAAAGTAGATTAAAATAACTTTAATTTAATAGGTTATAGCCCACGTAACTCTTTATATTCTAAGAGATATGGTCATTTGAAGTTGACCCAAGTAGAATCTTACATCAAAACTTAATCGATATAGAAACTTCAAGAACACTTATCAAGAACTCATCAAGAAATTAAATAGCTCAATATTTATGGATAGATTCACAAAATAAACTCATGATTGGCGTGTGGATGAACAAACCCAACACTATGGAAGCTTACATACTTCAAAGAACTAGGTTCTTGGCGAAATCTTGAATTTTTTGAACGAACTCTTGAAACTTTGAATTTTTTCTCCTCTTGAATATTCTCTCTAAAACCCTAAACGCTTTTGGGGATGAATGAAAACCCTAAAACCCTAACCTTAATCGGGTGTAATTCGCGTTTAGAATAAGTGGGGGTAATGAAAAGACTAAAATACCCCTCTTATTTTTGGGTAACTTTCCTTAAATGGATAGTCTAACTTCAAAAAGGCATATCTCCCCCATACGAGCTCGAAAATTAGCAAACTCAGTGGCGTTGGAAAGAGGACTTAGAGATCTTTCATTTGATATCTTGTGGGTCTCCTAACTCATCCTGTACTGAAAGTTATGGTTGTTTTAAGTTGACATAAAACTTTGAAGAACCTAGGAATGACTTGAATGAATTCTCTTTAATTCTTTTTGAAACTCAAGTTCTATATCTAGTGACCTGACCTTAATACTTAAGAAATTTTAAATTCCTTGGTAAAATTCTACTCACCACGAAGAATGGTTTGAGTCTTCGTTCAATTTTTTTTCTGGAGTGTTACAAGATAATTTATCACTTTTGTTATGAAACTATATAAAACAATATGAATAATAAAGTAGTAGGGGTGAGAGAAGGTTTCTTATTCCTCCTGAATGATATCAGGGTTTAAGGTATACTCATAGATTATTTACTATGCAGGAAAACTCCTTTATTTATAGGGAAAAACTGACTTGGTCACTAAGTAGGATTCCTAACTTTTCTCCAATGGAATCTCCATAAATAGACATTCACTAGAATACAAATATGTTTATAACAATTTTATTCTTAATTTATCATTATTATTAAGTACTAAAAAATCATCTCGTAGTACTGGAGAATATTGGTATTCTAGTGAATGTCTATTTATGGAGAATATTTGTTTACTAGTGAAATTGTTGCGCTTCGCGTGGCTATAAGAAATATTTTTAGGACAATTATGTAATATTTATATTCATGTTAGTATCATATATATATAATATTGATATTCTCTTCATTTGCGATATGATACATTTTTTAAATCTTTTTTAGACATATATATTAAAAAAAATTTACGTCTTTTTAAGTGCAAACTATTCATATGTGTATAGTAAAATAAAATATTAATGGCGGTGAAGTAAATGGAATAAGAGTTTATATTTTGAAATACCAATATATTTGTACACATAATTTTTTACTGAACTTAAAGTTTTGCACCATTTTTAGTGGTTAAATATTTCTTTTATATTTAAATTAGATATTTTATTTTAATCTCATTTTAGTATGTTTATTTTAAAAGATTTAAAAACAACAAAAATAGAATCACATTTCAAAGTAAGTTTTATTTTCATTTGTTTAAAAAAGAAAATTTTTTACAGACAATATATGTTTGCTTTTAATTTAGAATTTTATATATAAGATAGTGTTTCTTAAATATATTTTTAGACTAACTATTTGAATTTTTTATATTTTTATTTAATCAAAATAATTAGTTAATATTTTTATTATTATAATTTTTATATATATTTATTTAAAAAATAAGTAACCTAATTATACCACCCACTACACAAACTACCCCACTTCCCTTTCCACCCCACGACACCCCAATACACTACCCCACTTACTCAACTCACACGACACCACTACACAATCACCCTAATCTTCACTACATACTCGCACAGATCCTATAATACATACCAACGGATAGATGTTGCAACACACAAAATCAGAAAACAAACAATACAACGACACTACCAAAAAAACAACACCAAAAGATTTTCTTTCCTTCTAGCAACACAGCCAAACATATAACTTGCATCCAAAAATCAAAAGAGATACTCACGCACAACAAAGAAAAGATCGTGGGTGTTCCAATCGAGTTTCGGTCAAATTTTGTTGTACTCATTTTTTTCATTTGAGGTTCAACTTTACCTTTATCTCTTTAACTTTTTTTTTATGGAATTTGATGTGATAAGTTTTTCTTATAGTTTTATTTTATTTATAATTTGATTGAAATAAATAGTGGGTTAAAGTGTTATATCTCTACTTAATGAATAAAATCCTATTATTATGTGAGAATTTTTGTTGTTGTTGTTGTTTTTTAATTTTGTTGTGCCTAAGCCACTATTTTACGGCATTTTTGTACCTTAATATTAATGTCAATTGCCTATTTCAATTTACATATTTTTGAATAAATTTCATTACCCAATAAAGAAACAAATGAGTTTTGTTGTCAAACTTGAATTCATTCCATTTTGGATTAGTTGAATCCTTTGATATAAGGATTAATTTAATTAAAAATATCATCAATTAATATAATACTGGAATGAAAAGATTAGTGGTCTAAATTTCACAAAAATAAGAGTAAGTACTTTTAATACTAGGTGAGTTTTAGACACATTATAAATATTTGTTTCAATTAAGAATGTGATTGCGCATCTTTTTTGTGACACTTAAGAGAAACTCAAGGATGCGGTGACGCACCTTGTCCAAAATTATAATTAACTTTCATTAATTTAAGTAAGACTTATAGACCGAATTATTAGGTGGGATGCAAAGAAGACAATAATGCCTCTAAATGTCAAGACCAAGAATGCAATTATGCATTTAAGTGGAGACCAATAAAATATCTATGAGCAAATAATGGACTGTAATAATATATCCAAAAAATAATTTAAGATAAATATAAGTCAATGAAAACGATTGTGCTAGATTCACAAGACTCGAGAGATACCTAATACCTTCCCCTCAGTCAACAAAATTTCTTACCCGAATTTCTAATTCGCAGATCAATATAATAAAGAGCCAACTTTCTTTTGATTAGGAATTTAAATAAGGTGACTTGGAATACCAAAACTCAATTCCAAGTGGCGACTCTGTACGATAAATAATCTCTTTTTAAAGTCTCACTTTAATTGGATTTTTTTTTTCCAAAACTTCATCTGGAAAAATTGGGGTTTGACAATACTGTATTAAGTTGGAAATATTGTTTATGATTCTCTATACAAATTATGATTTTATTAAAAAAACTTTTGAAGTTCTTCATTGTGTCTTTTTTTTTCTGATCAAAGACGGGCTAGGCCCAGTTTTATAACAAAATGCATAAGAGAAGAGGACTAGGCCCAGAACAGGTCCTGGCCGATACATCCCAAAAGTCAACAAATACAACAAAACCTACTAGCCTTAATCCATTCTTTCTAAATACAAAATTGGAAACAATCCTAAAAAATCAAAAAGAAGGGGGTCAGTGCAAATGAGGGATATCTATAGCTCCATCCATGCCTTCAAGATCATAGCCTGCCATTTGACTATAAAGGTACTTGCCATTATCATTTTTTTTTGCCAACCTCTGTTTCTTGACCTAACGATACACACCCGTTGTCTCTCATTTCGGGACCAGTGTGGGACATATATTTCCATGCATCTATCGCGGTATGCAACATGACCCTCGATAATAGAATCTATCGTGACGTGTGACACGTCCCTCGAATTATAATATTTATCAGACGCATGACACGTCCCTCGAAATCGTTCATTATTTTTAATTCCTTATTATTCCCCAATTCACATAACACTTGTCACAACCATGTCTCAGAATCAATGCAAATGACATGTTCACACAATTAATGAGGAGATGAACATTTCTCTATCAATGAATGATTCACAACAACACAATTGTAACACAACATCAATAATGAATCAATAAACCTTTCAAATCATTCTTAACACATCAATATATAATTCAAGTTGCATTTTATTACCCCTTTTTCATCATTAGGATCATTCAAAATGAAAAATTCAATCTATCACCATGTCCTATTACTTCTCAACACATACCATAAGGAGATACACGATTCTATACACTTAACGATCTTCGAGAAATCTACTTGCCTCAAATAATCAAAGAATCACTCCGGGAATTGAGTCTTCCCCTTTCGTTGGGTTTCCAAATTGATGCAATCTATTCAAATAAGTTATCACTATAAGATTTTGAAACTAACAACACCCATATTACTATATGTCTAGCATAGACAAAAAAACTCACCGAAATCTATAATCAAGTTCCTAAGTTTCAAGCCTAGGGTTAAATCTTAACTTCTACAAACGATAAAATCCTAATAGTTTTCATATAATATAATGCACCAATATTTAATTACATCTTCCAATATATAAGAACTAAAATCATAGCATAATGAGCGTAAGAAAAGTAAATTTTGAAATTCAAATCGAACCTAACCTATAACAACTAATAACAGAGCAATACTTAAATCTTTATTCACATTCATTCTAGTATCTTTCTTAATGATTACTTATGATTACCACTCATTTATTAACCACCCAAATTTTGTCCCTTTAGATCGAAAAGGTCACGAAAAATTCAAAGAAACATACCAGCCACTAACTTTATTTTCCAATACAAAAATTTTATCATATAATATAACTCTTATATGGAGTAATAAATGTAAGTCTAAACAAGAATGGAAGATCGATGGAAATTTGCTTACCTGCAACCCTTTGTTTGATGCCACATGTAAGGTTAGTTTCTTCCTCTTCTTCATTTTCTTTTTTAAATTTATTATGTATTAATAGTGACAAATACTACTAATAACTTATTTTAATATATATGAGCCAATTAATATATGATATAAAATAAATTATCTATTTAGTATTAACCACCAACTAAATTAATCGTAGTTAAGCGAATAGTTTAAAATTTCTAAAAAAATGACCTTCCGGGTCATTACATTATCCACTACTAAAACTAATGTTCATCCTCAAACATAAGGTAAAAGAAAGAAGAATAACCAACATTAACAAAATCTTGAGTTATGATCTTCCAAAATCGGTGTTGATTCCTTAAGACCATTCCATGAAGATCAACTACTAAGAACTGAACTTTCGATTCAAACTTTGGTGGATTTACAAATTACCAAGCCAAAGACTAACCCATGAATCCAGTCTGGACTGAAACCCTCTAGACCATAACACAACCTCAAGTATGGATCTTTTCTCACATAATCACAATAAAATTCTAAATCAATACTGGCTACAACCTTAAGTGGACCTGAATCAACCACTACTCTCTTATAATGCACAAATCATCACACATGTTATTAAGATTTCCTTCTCACAACATAATCTTTCCAGGATCTTAAGTTATAAAAAATCTTGTCTTTAGACATCAAGTACTCATCAAGAGAGAATCAAACTTATCTAAGCCAAAGAAGGATACGACCAAGTAACCACCCAGCAAGCGATACATCTAAGTTTATAGAACTTCTAACAACACTGTCAAAATGCTTGATAAGTAGTTGTGATTGTAGACAAACCTTAAGAACGATAGAACTAAACCCGATGGTCCCCACATTCAATCACACATAGCTGGAACGTCACCCCGACAATGAGATAAATCTTAAGACTGTCAGATAATTGTAAGTATTCATGGTAGCTCTTCTATAAATTCTCATGAGCAAAGTTGTGCATATAGAACCACGAGTACTTCAACTATCCAAAAAAACACCAAATCTACCAAAACTGAAATGTCTAAGTCTGCCCAAGGATAACATCCTACCAAGAGGACAATCGCAGGATCGGTACACTCGATCCACCACTAGGAATTCACACATAGATATGGTAACACATATGGGCATATGCAGCGAATCATACTCCAAATCATGTCCAAAATGAAGTATGTGGTAACATATGAATGCACAGAACCAAGGTTGAATAACACAAGATACTCCTTCCATAGTGCTCATATCAAACATTTCCATTTATCTGACCCCAATCTATTTGATTTTCAGCTACCCACAATCAACAAGTCTTTCATGACCCAGGGGTACACCCTAGACGTAACATGTCATACAAGACCCCGAGAGGCCTCATATAAGACAATAAGCATTCATAGTCAAGATAATAGAAAATCTATAAGATTTAAAACATTTTCAACAATATCAAAGTCTTTATAAAATGAAGCGGAAGTCTAGTACACTTGTCTCGAAAACCATCTAATACAATAGAATCTTGGGACACAGCCCATACAACAATGTTCAAAACTTAAAATTAAAAGAACATAAGGAAATAGTGGCTAAATCCTCGAATTCTATGAGGACTCAATAATCTTCAATCTTGCCTCTACTATAGATCCTAACCATGGGGATGAGAGTCAGGAACGTCGGATCCTACATTTGGATAAGAAATATAGGCAAGAGTATGCGTTAGTACAAGAATGTACCTAATAAGATAACTTGCATAAACATTAACATAAACATAAGAGTTAGACAACATAAGTCATAAGCATAATCAATGCACATAATAGATTATTTCACATATAAGGAGTACTTCTTGAAGTAACCTCAAATCATCCTTACCCATTATGGACGGCAAACTCAAGCAACAATCCAAGCTCATCACCTATCATAACATAGTCTAGCTTATCTTCTATAGACATGGGGAATCACTTCTTGCCTTACTATAAAGGAACATGGATAATCTCCTGTAGCCCTTCTTACTTTGGGATCATGGGTAGTCGCCTCTAGTCCCTCTTACTATAGGATCATGGGTACTCGCCTCTAGTCCAACGTACTTTAGGATCATGGGTACCGGCCTCTAGTCCAACAGCATGTGACATGGGTATTCGCCTCTTGTCTTTCTATAAAGGAACGTGGGTAGTCGCCTCTTGTTCAACTTCAAGGAATAAGGGTAATCACCTCTTATTCTATTATAAGGAATATGGATAATCAGCTCATATCCTTCTTATTTAATGGTCATGTGTAATCGCCTCTAGCCTCATTAATTTCCTAGTCTTTAGCTTAGATTCATTTTAGGTGAGCAATACTTTCAACCTAGAATCATTCAATGTGAGAAAACCTTTCACATTCATACATAAGCAATTCAAGTGGGAGCTATCCCTTCCACAACAATTACATTAATAATCAACAATTCATAACATATGCTTCACTCTCAAAGCACTACATCTCATATTCATCATATATGCTTCACTCTCAAAGCAATTCATATCAGAATCATCATATATGCTTCAATCTCAAAGCAATTCCTAATGTACCTAATTTATCCTATATAAATACATCTAAATCCATAATTTCTCCTTTCATGGATCAAAACCCATTTACATCAATTTCATCTTAGAAACATTGGTTAAGCACGGATACATGTAAATTCAACCTAAAAACATATAATCCTCTCAATTCATGCATAAACAATCATAATCCACTCAATTGGATCCACATTCATCAAGACCCACAACTTAGAAGAAAGCCCTAATTCAAATTGGGAAATTTTTACTTTTTCAATTAGGGAATCTTAGGGGCACCATGGATGCAAGGATTCTATGGATGAATAAAACTATCATACCTTGTTATCAAAGCCCACTAGCAATTGAGAATGGAGACTTGACCTTGAGCCCTAGCTTCACCCTTCCTCTTCTTCAAGTTCTAGAGAGAGAAATATTTTGAGAGGAAGAACTTTGATTTTCTTTTGGGTTTGTAGAAAAATGACTTGAATGGGTTATTTTTGGGGTTAAAATCACTTATATAGGGGTCCTAGACTTGGGTAAAATGGGTTTTGTAAGCCACGACGGGCAACACCACGACTCGTGGTGCCCTTCACGGTTCATGTGGGCCTTCGTGAAGGGTGCCCAGGCTCAAATCATGGTTTGTGACCTTTTCACTTGGTCCCTTGCTCAGACTACTAGATTCTGAGGTGTTACATTATCTCTCCTTTGGGAACATTTGTCCTCGAATTGAATTCTAGACACCTCACGAAAGAAAAGACTCAAAACTAGCATCCCATCATGTATGCAATCTTATTAAAATGCACATATCGAGGAGAAAACATCGACTCCAAGCTAAACATACTCAATGCATCATAAGGAAAGTAGGAACTAGATCAAGCAACCCAATATGCATGAAATTTCAAGATTCTCATATTCAAGGAGGAACTACTCTCTCCAAGCTAAAAGCATGCTCAACATCATCTCATGGAGCCTATACGCAATTCATACTCAAAAGCATATATCCAAGGGGGAAATATCAACTCCAAGCTAAAGCATGTTCAACAATTCATCTCATGAAGTCTATAGGAACCTCATATTCAATGCACAACAACATGAGGAAAATCAATCATGTAAACTCATTTTCTTTCAAAACACAAGTTTTTCATGAACATGCATAAAATAAGGAAATCATGGGAATATCTAAAACATATGACACCAAACAGAGAGTAAACCATGAGAAACTCATTACCTCAAGCTAGAGTAGGAGTAGAAGGAAAAAGATGAGGATATCGAGATATCATATCGGCCTCGGCCTCCCAAGTAGCACCATTAACTAAATGATTCCTCCACAATACTTTCACGGAAGCAACTCCTTTGTTTCTCAACTTCTTAACTTGCCGGTCTAAAATCTCAACCGAAACTTCCTCATAAGAAAGATTCTCATCAACTCCCAAACCTTCTAAGGGAACTATAGATGTCGGATCTCCAACACACTTTTTAAACATAGAGACATGGAAAACCAGATGCACCGATGCCAAATAATTAGGTAACTCAAGCTCATAAGAAACCTTACCAACACGTCTCAAAATCTGATATGGGCCTACATAAAGGGGACTAATCTTTCCTTTCTTCCCAAATCTCATTACACCTTTCACGGGTGAAATTTTCAAGTAAATCCAATCATGGACATCAAACTCAAGATCTCTTGTTCTAACATCGGCATAAGACTTTTGTCGAATAAGAAACTTTGACGGGAATGAAATAGGCCAACTTTGTCATTCGGTCTACTATAACCCAAATCGAATCATATTGGCGCCGAGTACGAGGCAACCCTACAATGAAGTCCATATTCAAATCTTTCCACTTCCAAGTAGGAATACCAATGTCTTGAGATAAACCTCCCATTTTCTGATGCTCAACTTTTACTTGTTGGCAATTAGGACACTTAGCCACAAATCCCGTAATATCCTTCTTCATACCATTCCACCAATAGATCTCCCGCAAGTTACGGTACATCTTAGTGGCTCCCAGGTGAATGGAATATCGAGAACTATGGGCTTCTGAATAGATCTATCCCCTCAAGTCATCAACATTAGGAACAAACAAACGACCTTGATATCTAAGTACACTATCTCCCCCTTGGGAGAAAGCCTAAACGAACTTTCTAAGCACCACTTCTTTCAATTCTATTAAGTTCAGATCAAGACATTGTTTATCTTTCACATCCATCACAAAAGACAATTCCGAACCATTTTGGACCATAACACCACCCTTGGTGGAGTCCATCAACCGAACATCCAATCGGGTCAATCTATGTACATCTCGTACCAATTCTTTCTTATCTTCTTCTATATGGGCAACACTACCCATCGATAGAAGGCTAAGAGCATCCGCCACCACATTCGCCTTACCGGGGTGATAGAGAACACTCATATCATAATCCTTAAGTAACTCTAGCCACCTTCTTTGGCATAGATTAAGATCTTTCTGATTAAACACATATTGTAGACTCTTATGGTCGGTGAAAACATCTACATGCACACCATACAAATAATTCCTCCAAATATTTAAGGCAAAAACCACCGCCACTAATTCAAGATCATGGGTAGGATAATTCTTCTCATGAACCTTAAGTTACCATGAAGCATAGGCAATAACCTTCCCATTTTGCATAAGCACACATCCTAACCCAATTCTTGAGGCATCACAATAAACCACAAAACCATCCGTCCCTTCCGGTAAAGTCAACACCGGAGCGGAAGTAAGTCTATCTTTCTATTCTTGAAAACTCTTCTCACATAATTCAGACCATATGAACTTGGCCTTCTTTTGAGTCAAAGCTGTTAATGAAGAGGCAATGAAAGAAAACCCCTTGACAAATCTTCTGTAGTAACCAGCTAAACCCAAGAAACTTCTAATATCCTAAAGGGATAAAGGTCTAGGCCAACTCTTGACCGCATCCGTCTTCTTAGGATGTACCTCAATACCCTTATTTGAAACAATATGGCCAAGAAAAGCTACGGACCTTAGCCAAAACTCACACTTGCTAAACTTTGCAAAGAATTGTTGTTCCTTGAGAATTTGTAACACAATCCTCAAATGATTGGTGTGATCATCCTCACTTCTTGAATAAATCAATATATCATCAATCAACACAATTACGAACATATCAAGGTATTATCTAAACACCTTATTCATCAAATCCATAAATGCCGCCGGAGCATTAGTCAAACCAAACGACATCACCAAAAATCATAATGACCATACCGGGTTCTAAAAGCTATTTTCAGAATATCATCATCTTTCACCCTCAATTGGTGGTAACCCGACCTAAGGTTAATCTTGGAAAAGGAACTTGCTTATCCAACAAATCTTTCAATTGCTCTCTTAATTCCTTAAGTTCTACCGAAGTCATTCTATAAGGAGGAATAGAAATAGGCTGCGTATCTGGGAGAAGGTCAATATCAAAATCTATTTCCCTTTCTGGAGGAATACCGGGTAGATCATCTGGGAATACTTCCGAATACTCATTAACAACGGAGACCGACTCAAGAGTAGGGGTTTCGAAATCCATATCCCCCACCCTAACTAGATGGTACATGCAACCCTTAGAAATCATCTTTATAGCTTTAACACAAGAAATAAACCGACCTTTCGACATAGAATTTCCCCCCTTCCACTCTAGGACAAGCTCATTTGGAAACTAAAATCTGACTACACTGGTTCTACAATCGATAGAAGCATAACAAGAGTGCAGCCAATCCATACCAAGGATAACATAAAAAATCTAGCATATAAAGCTCTACAAAATCAACAAGAGTAACTCTATGGGACAAGGAGACGGGACACTTTCTATAGACCCTCTTAACCACAATAGAACAGGAGTAGAGACAAAAAGAATCTAACAACACATCAGGAAGCACATCAAATCTCATAGCCACATATGGCGTTACAAAATACAAGGTGGCACCGGTATCAAGTAAAGTATAAACATCAAGTTGAAAGACTTTCAACATACCAGTAACCACATCGGGAAAATCCACTTATTCACCACGAGTCTAAAGTGCATAAAACCTATTTTGCTTGGGAGCATTAGTACCCGAACCACTTGGACCGGATGAAAGATAGGGCACCCTACGACGACTATCTCCCTCAATCTTAGCAACTGAAGGACAATCACTTATCTTGTGGTCCATCTTACCACAACCTAAACAAGCATTGGAACCCGCTAGACATTTACCTTCATGCTTCCTACCACACTTAGCACAATTTGGCAATGAAGACCCACTACCACCTCCTTGAGGTTTAGGGTTAGACACCCTCTCTTTGTTGAACTTAGGAGCATTAGTGGAACCTTTCTCAAAAAACCTTTGTCGATACCTAGGACGACCATGTCCATCGGACCTTGCATGAGAGAAATGACCATTACCGGTTCTAGACCTCTTTGTCTCCCTAGACCTTTCCTTAAGTTTCTCCTCTTCAATCTGTTGGGCATGAATCATGAGATGAGAAATAACCATATCATGGACAAGCATAGCCATACGACACTCTTTCACTACCCTTAAGTTGATAAGCGTCCAATTCCGCCTTTTCTATCGGAGTCACTCCTATAATAGCCAACACCTTGTAAACCTCATTAATGAACTCTTGAGGATCTTCCTCAACCTTAGAACCATAGAATTCCATAGGATTCATCCTAGTGTAGTCCCTCACTCTAGATGCCACCGAACCCGCATTTGGGTTCACGGGGACCACAACCTCCCTATTGTCTTGGGCTGTCACGGCTTGAGCCAACACTTGAAAAGCAGTCATAAACTCCGCATTAGTCACTTGCTCGGCCAAAGGGTCAACCAGAGCTTGAGGAGGAGCTCCTTGACCAACTTCTTTTCCCTCATTCCTTCTAGCAAAAGCTCTTCGAGTAGTCATATCCTGTAGACCATCGGGTAAGGATTAGGAGAGAGACCTTATAGAGTTAAACTCTATCGCACGACTTAGAGTAATGAAGAAGTGAAGTTTCCTAAACATCTTGTAGCCTCTTATTTAGAAATGTGGCACGCTTCACACTTATGAACAAGACTCTACTTGACGTGGTTTTGAGACATCCTAGAAAGTGATTGGGGCGTAACCCACACATCACATACAAAATATGAAATGAAAAGACATGAAATCTGTCACGATCCAAAAAATGGATGTCATGGCCCTCGTCTTATCCAACCAAGACAAGTCAGCCTAAAACTCAACCACTACGATAAGTACGGAAGTAAAATAAAAATAGAAGTTTTATACTCAATTACTAATGCGGATAATAAGTCAACTTAACTAAAACCCCAAAACCTGGTTGTCACGTGTACAAGCCTCTAATGTATTACAATGGATTTGAAAGAAAACACAAGTCTTAAATGATGTTGTCAGTAAAGTAGAACAAGATCATAAATAGAAGTAAGAAGGTCCGCTGAGATAACAAACAACTACCTCACAAATCTCCATAGGATGCCTCGAAAAAGAAGAGAATAGAAAGTATCACGAAGATCTGGGCTTGTAACCTACAAAAATGTAGAAGCAAGGGGTGAGTAGCAAACCACGCGGAACTCAGCAAGTAAATTTCCAAACACAAGCTAAGGGAATAGAATACGGGTACTTCTTACCACCCCAATCGAACTTCCACAACTACAACCTGCATAAAACCAACCCAACCTAACAGTTCACAATTTACATAGCACACAACTCAGCAATAACACTCTAACAATTACATATCCTCAACAACAAACTGAATATTCATCAATCACAAGTTCCTCAGAAAGGCACTCACAAGATCAGCAACACACAAGATCAAGTTCATTAATGATAAAGATGTGTAATGCAATGAAATGCAATGTCAAGTATAGTGATGCATGTCTGACCTAGTGATACACACCCACTGTCTCTCAGTCTGGGACCCATGGGGGACATATATATCCATGCATCCATCGCGGCATGCGACACGACCCTCGATAGTAAAATCCATTACAGCGTGCGACACGTCCCTCAATAATAAAATATATCACGACGTGCGACACGTCCCTCGAAATATAGTTCATTTCAATTCTAATCGAGTGGTGTCTCAGCACCTCCAATAACATTCCATGCAACCACGTTACACATAAAAAAGTAGCAAACCATAACCTGATACTCACAAGTCGTCATTACAATACAAAAATTCATTTAACCAACGATCATTATCATATAGTTGCATCTCAATCACAATCCCTCATAAACCTTCATTACCATCATGCTTAGTTAGTCCTTGCCGTCACGACGAATTCAATCTCGCCATCAACATGACATCCCAAACCCAGCTATGCCAACCATCCAAGGGACTCACAAATTTTTTTATGCACTTCCTTAGTAAAATTCTTAATTGCCTTCACGCAAGTATGCTTGTTGGAAATTTTCTTTACCTATAAATTTTTCATTTCGATATTGATCCACTCCCTTGGAGCTTACGATAAAATCACAAGTCCTCATTTAAAATTATTGGGATACACTTCACAACCTATCACATTAATACCATACCAAAGATCCACCACTAAAATCTTCCTTATAAATAATATTTTAACCCAAGCGTCTGTAATAACAAATTAGTTGGTTTCTCAAATATAAATGAAACATCGAATCTCATTATACGAGCATGTGGTACAACTGATAACTCCTTTAAGTAGTTAGTATTCACAATTCAAAATTGATGTATCCATTTTCATATACCACTAGTACCATATCAAGAAAGTCCATTAAATCCACCACTAGAATACATCATACCTATCAAAAATATCGTATCCAACACCCACACATTTCTACCCATTGAATAACCGCAAAATATTATAAAATCCATTTCATCTCTATCCCAATCGATATGCATTCTTTCTTAGATCACGTCAAAAGCAGAAGTAACACGCTCCATAACTCCAACCAAGTAAGCATCGATACTGTGGTAGTAGTCGTATCATGCCCCTCTTTGATATAAACTCAATCTATGAAACCGTAGTAGATATTTTGACCTCAATTGGCGCAACATCATTCTCATCATTCACTAAGCAATCCATAAATATTATGACAACTTTACTAACTGTATTTTCCCAAATTACAATGTTTATTATCTTACCATCCTTTTAATCAGTCCACTTCAGATTGTTGAACCACTCAAGATATTGCCTATACGATACAAGTATTATTCTCTCTACTGGGTAACTAACCTGAAAAAGATAACACGTTCATGAAGTCTCTCAAACCAGTGTTCAACCTCATCATTCAAATATCCTCAAAATGCATCATCGAGCCATCACCTTACCAAACCCCTTCAAATTGCTGAACATTCTTAATCCGACCATGCATTCTTTCAATAACTCTATCACTTCCAAACAAGATCTAGACTCGAAGCCATACACGACACATAATTGACTCACATGAAGAGCCAAACACGAGTCATCACTATAATAGAGAGAGTGGAATGAAGTTATAGGAATCAAGTCCGACCAAGGACGCACGATAGAAATTCAAAAAGTGAATTTTTTTCCTAAAAGTCACTATAGCCTCTCGAAGATAAGTATAAACGTCTCCGTACCGATCCCCGGGACTCTACTTAGACTCGACTTGTGTACACGTGAGGCGTATGAACCTGAGGCTCTGATACCATTTGTCACGACCCAAAAAATGGAGGTCATGACACTCGTCTTATCCCACAAAGACAAGTCAGCCTAAAACTCAACCACTACGATAAAGTGCGGAAGTAAAATAAAAATAGAAGTTTTATACTCAATTACTAATGTGGATAATAAGTCAACTTAACTAAATCAACAAAACCTGGTTGTCACGTGTACAAGCCTCTAATGTATTACAATGGATTTGAAAGAAAACACAAATCTCAATTGATGTTGTCATTAAAGTAGAACAAGATCATAAATAGAAGTAAGAATGTCCACTGAGATGACAAACAACTACCTCACAAATCTCCACAGGAAGCCTTAGAAAAGAAGAGACTTGAAAGTATCATGAAGATCCGGGCTTGTAGCCGATAAAAATGTAGAAGCAAGGGGTGAGTACCAAACCACACGGTACTCAACAAGTAAATTTCTAAACACAAGCTAAGAGAATAGAATACGGGTACTACTTACCACCCCAACCGAATCTCGACAACTACAACCTGCATAAAACCAACCCAACCTAACAGTTCACAATTTACATAGCACACAACTCAGCAACAACACTCTAACAATTACATATCCTCAACAACAAACTGAATATTCATCAATCACAAGTTCCACAAAAAAGGCACTCACAAGATCAGCAATACACAAGATCAAGTTCATTAATGATAAAGATGTGTAATGCAATGAAATGCAATGTCAAGTATAGTGATGCATGTCTGACCTAGCGATACACACCCGCTGACTCTCATTCCGGTACCCATGGGGGACATATATGTCCATGTATCCATCACGGTGTGCGACACGACCCTCGATAGTAAAATCCATAGCGGAATGCGACACATCCCTCGATAATAAAATCTTTCACATCGTGCGACACGTCCCTCAAAATGGTACATCCTCTTTATTTCTTATTCTTACTCAATCCACATAACACTTATGACAACCATGTCTCAAAACCAATGCAAATGACTGTTCACATAAATAATGAAGAGATGACCATTTTCAAAACAATGCACAATTCACAACAACACAATCGAGATACAATATCAACAATGAATCAATAAGTCTTTCAAACCATTCTCAACATATCACACACATATAATTAATCACATTGCCTTTTATCACCCCTTTTTCATAATTAGAATCATTCAATAAGGACAAGTCAACCCATCACCAAGTTCCATTACTCCCAAACACATACTACAATGAAATACACGATTCTATACACTTAACAAGGGTTTAAAAATTTACTTGCCTCAAACAATCGAACAATTACTCCGGGACTTGAGTCTTCCCCTTTCGTTGGGCTTCAAAATCAATGCAATTTATTCAAATAAATGACCACAATAACATTTTGAAACTAACACCAATATTACTATGTATTTAGCCTTGACCCAAAAATTCACCCAAATTTATAATCAAGTTCGTAAATGTTGATGCCAATTTACATTTTAACTATCATATTTTCCAAGTTTCAAGTCTAGGGCTAAGTCTTAATTCCTCCAGTATTATAATCTAATGGTATTCACATAATACCATACATCTAATATTTAATTACATATGCCAATATATCAAAATTTAAATTATAATCTGATAATAATACGAGAATAAGCCAATTATGAACCATTCGTGAAAAAAAGGAACCTACACGACATTAGCATCTTTAACCGAACAGTAAGAGATTATATGCAAACTTGATATCTTTTTGATAAAATTCAATTACCCCACTATCATCACTCACTCATTACTTTATGATCACATCATGATTATTGTCATAATTACCTAACAATTGCCCATAAACTTTTGTCCGCCAAATTCACATAAACTACAAAAAAACTAGTAGCAACCATCTTATATGAAACTCACTTCTTCCCCAAACTAACATATAATAATGTATGCTACTTATTTAATAATTCAAAAGTAAATTGAACCTTCGAACGTTTACCTCAGACTTGTGGCTAGTTTGGCTTCTACAGGTAAGTCCTCTTCTTAATTTGGTTTTTAATTATTTAGGGCAATAATTGTGAACTAATAAATAAATCAATATTAATTTCCACTAACTTTTCCTACACATGGGCCATGTGGTAATGGTAATAAATAAATTATGGACTTGACCCATTAACCACCAACTAATAAAAATTAATTATGAAAAAAACCCATCAATTAATTAAGTAAAGTTAAACGAATATTCACAATTCTCAAACCTACTTTACCAACTGATCATAAATGACTCGGGGCAACTATCAGGAAGGTAAAATGATAATTTTGTGAAAGTTTACAAAAATGACCTTCCGGGTCATTACAAAATCAATAAAAGAGTTTTGGTCCTCGGAATATGAGGACTCACCAATATTCAATGTCGATACGCGATCACTAGCCACGAGTATGGGAGGTAGGAGCATCGGACCCTACATTTGTGAAACAATGTAGGCACAAGTATATGTTAGTATATGGAATATACCAAGTATGATAGCAATACATATGAGTTATGAAATCATGCTAAAGGGACTTTATATGACATGTAATGACCAAGCAAAATCATAAAATAACATGTTAGAAAACATAAGTCATAATCATGATTGATGCAAGCTAAACATCTCTAAAACACATTTGAGATTCTTTTAGAAAGTAACCTTAGTACATTATTGTGGGAAGTTCACCTTTAACCGACATAGACCATATGAGCTATAACATGTAATCCGGTGTCTATCCCACACCAAAAAGAGATGTCCTTACTTGCCAAGGTAAGAACCATAAACTTCTAGCTTAAGTGGATCCACTAGCTAATGTCTATCTAAGACAAACCTATGATGGCACATAGTAATGGGACATAGGTAATCGTTGCTTGTCCACTCAGTGCTAAGCATAAATCCCACAGAGTAGTCATTATTCTTAACTTGTCATATTATCCATGGAAGGAAACAATCAAGTAGCCAATCCAAGCTACAGTTCATTAGAATAACTCCTTAATCTTGATTCAAATTAGGTGAGACAACATTATGAATCCTTTATGTGAGAAACTCCTTTTCCAATCATGTTTTGAGTAGTATGTGCGGAATTATTTCACTACAACAACAACAACATCGATGTTTTACTCTCAAAGCAACCTTAAATCATTTACATCAATCTCATAAAGAAACATGCATAGCTTTACAAATTCATCTTTCATAGTTCAAAAGCTTCATCATATGATCATAGTCTAGAAATCATGGATAATACAAGGGTTCATATGAATTAAACTTAAAAACATGCAAATATCTTAATTCATGCATAAAAAGACATAAGACAATCAATTGAATTGTAATTGAAAAGAACTCATGAGATCGAATAAAACCCTAACTTCAATCGAAGATTCTAACTTGTAAACTTGGAGAATTTAGGAACCCTATGGAGGAAATTACTCCATAGGTGAATACTATCATACCTTGATGTCAAAATCCCATAATAAATGGTGAAAATGGAGACTTGATCTTGAAACCCTAGAGTCCTTTTTCAAGCTTTATAGAGAGAATATTTAGGGAAGAACTTAGAGGAATTTGGGGAAATTTGAAGAATGATTTGGGGTAGTTAGATTTTAGGCTTAAAAGACTTATATAAGGTCTAGGATTAGGATTAAAAAGACATAGTTTAGGCACTAATCAATTAGGGAAAAGACCAAATAGCCCTTTAAAAATAAATGCTGACCATCATCTATGGTTGGACTTATAGTCTGTGAATTCTTCTACGGACTGTACTGGTCAACCGTAGAAAGTGACCAAAGACTCTCAATTTGGCCAACAATCGATGGAACCCATGTATGACTCGTTGGTCTTCCTACGGTCTGTACATACAAATTGTAAAAACCAACTTTACGCCTTAAAATTTTACTAAGTCTGGGGTGACCTACGAGACCTACCTACGATTCATAAGAGGAATGACGGACCTTCCCGTCAAACCATAAAAATGGGTACTGGTACTTGTTTTGAAAAAAATATTTTCCCACTACCTATGGCCCATAGAAGCTTCTATGGTCCATAAGTGGGACCCGTAGACATAGACACCAGCCAAAAATTATGTTTTTCCTTCTTTTTCGAATCCGAGGTGTTACACCTACACATGTCTAGAAGCAAGAGATGAGTACCAAACAACATGGTACTCAAAAAGTAAAATCCTAAACACCAAGTTGAGTAATATAGAATATAGTTACTCCTACCACTCCAACCGAACCTCCACAACTACAACCTGCATAAAACCATCCCAACTTAAAAGTGCACAATTTAAATAGCTCATACCTTAATAGCAACTCTCCAACAATTAATGATCAATAGTATTTCAGATGAAGTTCATCAATTATAAGTTCCATAGAAAGGCACTGACAAGTTAAAAAATGATATACATATGCAATGGAATGAAATGTAATTCAAAGTATAGTGATGCATATCTCACCTAACGTGTCACGACCCAAAGTACACCCTAGACTTGACATGGCGTGTAAGACCCCAAGAGGCCCTACACAAGCCACTTAACATACATCATAAAAGATAATAGAAAACCAAAAGAGTTTAAGAGTAGCATTTCAAATAAAAGAGTTTGAAAAAATGTAGCGGAAGTCTAAACATGAGTCTCAAAGTCATCTATTACATCAAAGGAGTGATTGGGACATAACCCATACATCACATACAATATCTGAAAGAAAAGACATAAAAGCAATAAAAGAGTCTTGGTCCTCAGAACATGAGGACTCACCAAACTTCAATATCGATATGAGATCACTAGCCATGAGTACGAGATGTAGGAGAGTCGGACCCTACATTAATGAAACATTATAGGTAAAAGTATGTGTTAGTACAAGAAATGTACCAAGTATGATACCAATGCATAAGAGTTATGAAATCATGCTAAAATGGACTTTATATGATATGAAATGACTAAGCTAAATCATATGATAACATGTTAGAAAACATATGTCATAACCATGGTCAATGCAAGCTAAACATCTTTAGAACACCTTTGAGATACTTTTAGAAAGTAACCTTAGTTCATTATTGTCGGAGATTTACCTTTAATCGACATAGACCATGTGAGCTATAACATGGAATCCGATGTTTATCCCACACTGGAAAGATATGTCCTTAATTGCCAAGGTAAGAACCATAAACTTCTAGCTTAGGAGAATCCACTAACTAATGTCTATCTAAGACAATCATCCTATGGTGGCACATAGTTATGGGATAGGGAGATTGCTACTAGATACCTAACCTAAACTGCAGGAGAGATTCCATCTCAATATCCTCTTGGTGCAAAGCATATATGCCACGGAATAGTCATTAATCTTCACTTATCTTATTATCCATGGAAGGGCACATCAAGTATCCAATCAAAGCTAGAGTTTATTAGATTAGCTCCTTAATCTTGATTCAACTTAGGTGAGAAAACCTTTCAACCTTATGAATCCTTTTCACAATCATTTTATGAGTAGTATGTAAGAATTCCTTTCACAACAACAACAACATCGATGCTTTACTCTCAAAGCAAACTTAAATCATTTTCATCAACTTCATAAAGAATCATGCATATCTTCATAAATTCATATTTCATAAATCAAAAGCTTCTTTATACGATCATAGTCTAGAAATCATGGATCATGCATGGGTTCAAGTGAGTTCAACTTAGAAACATGTAATTATCTCAATTCATGAATAAAAAGACATAACACAATCAATTGGATTATAGTTGAAAAGAACTCATGAGATTGAATAAAATCCTAACTTCCGTTGGAGTTCTAACTTGTAAAATTAGAGAATATATGAACCCTATGGAGGAAAGGACTCCATAGGTGAATACTATCATATCTTGATGCCAAAATCCCACAGTCAATGGTGAATTGAAGACTTGATCTTGAAACCCTAGACTTCTTCTTCAAGCTTTAGAGAGTGAAATATTCAAGAAGAACTTGATCAACTTTTGGGATTTTAGGAGAATGAGTTCAATTGGGTAATTTGGGGACAAAAACATTTATATAGGGCCTAGGATAGAAGGTAAAACGATATAGTATTGGGTTAGAATGATTAGAAAATGACCCAAAAGCCCTTAAAAATAAAATTGTCGAGCCTCCACCAACGGTTCAGGACTACGGTCAGAAGGTCCTACTACGGACCGTCCTGGTCGACCGTAGGTAGGGGTTAGAGATTTGATTTTGGGCCTTCAAATGACGGGGCTCATGTACAATTGGTAGGTCTACCTAAATACCGTACATGGCCACCGTAGGTCCTTAAAATTTCCCATATATTTTACTTCATTTCCCTTGTAACCTATGGATACCACCTGTGGTCTTTGATACTTCTACCAACCGTAGGTGGGAGCCGTAGGTCACACCTGCAACCTAAAAACTACATTTTTTTTCCATTTTTTTCAAATTTGAGGTGTTACAATATCTCTTCCTTGGGAACATTCATCCTCGAATAGGACTCAAGACATCATAAGGAAGGTAGGAAGAAGTTATAACAACCCAACATGAATGCAATCACAAAAATGCACATATCCGAGGAGGAAAATCAACTCCAATCTAAAGCATATTAAAAACATCTTTTCATAAGGTTTATATACAACTCGTACTCAAATGCACATAAACATGGAGAAATCAATCAAATTAACTTTTCTAAAAAATCATGTTTTCATGAGCATGTATGCATGAGGAAATATGAGAAGGACTAAGTCATAAGGATAGACCATGAGGAACTAAATACCTCAAGCTGGGGTGGTGTCGGAGGGACAGAGATGAGGATAATGGGATTTCATATCGGCCTCGGCCTCCCAAGCTGCACCCTCAACTAACTGATTCCTCCAAAGAACCTTCACGAAAGCAACTTCCTTATTTCTTAACTTCTTAACTTGCCGGTCCAAAATCTCAGCCGGAGCTTCTTCATAAGAAAGATTCTCCTTAACTCCCAATCCTTCTAAGGGAACTATGGACGTCGGATCTCCAACACATTTCTCCAACAAGGAGACATGGAAAACCGAATGTACCGATGCGAAATCATTAGGAAAATCAAGTTCATAAGACACTTTACTAAAATGCCTCAAAATATGATATGGGCTCACATAACAGGGACTAAGCTTCCCTTTCTTTTTAAACCTCATCACACCCTTCATAGGTGATATTTTCAAGTAGACCCAATCATGAACATCAAACTCAAGATCTCTCCTTCTAACATCGATAGGACTTTTGTCGACTTTGAGCTATTTTCAACCTTTCTCTAATAAGCCAAACTCTTTCCATAGCCTCATGTACCAACTCGGGACCTATCAAAGCAACTTGACCAACTTCAAACCAACCTATAGGAGATCTAGACCTTCTACCATAAAGAACCTCAAACGGAGCCATACCAATGCTCGAATGATAGCTATTATTGTAAGCAAACTCAATCAAGGGCAAATAATCATCCCAATTACCCTTGAAGTCAATCACACACGCTCTGAACATATCTTCTAAAGTTTGGATAGTATGCTCCGCTTGCCCATTGATTTGCGGATGAAAGGTCGTACTAAGCTTAACACGAGTACCAAGGCCCATTTGAAATGATTTCCAAAACTGAGATGTAAATTAGGTATGATCGGATTAATGGATAAGGGAATTCCATGAAACCTAACCATTTCTCTAAAGTAAAACTTATCATAGTCCTCCACCGACTAAGAAACCTTGACGGAAATGAAATGAGCCAATTTCATCATATGATCCACAATAACCTAAATTGAGTCATGTTGTCGCCGGGTGCAGGGTAAACCAACAATAAAGTCCATATTCAAATCTTCCCACTGTAACA